>VWZE01012534.1:376973-400611 GCA_013396675.1 Eubucco bourcierii | reverse complement strand
CTATTTACAAGGTCTTGTAATGAGAGGATGAGGGGCAATGGGTTTAAACTGGTAGAGGGAAGATTTAGACTGGATGTTAGGAGGAAGTTCTTTACAGTGAGGGTGGTGAGGCACTGGAACAGGTTGCCCAGGGAGGTTGTGGCTGCTCCCTCCCTGAAGGTGTTCAAGGCCAGGTTGGATGAGGCTTTGAGTGACCTGTACTAGTGGGAGGTGTCCCTGCCTATGGCGGGGGGTTGGAACTAGATGACCTTTGAGGTCCCTTCCAACCTTACCATTCTATGATTCTATGATCTATGATCAGTTCAATTTAATTTCAAATCTTCCACTGCTACTTGATTTCTAAGAAGCAGATCAATATTAATATGATCACATCAATTAATACGAACATGTTTATAAGATAATTCACTATCTCAGGCAGAAAGACAAATAATAAAAAACAAAACAAAACAAAAAGTCCTGCTTAACTACATTTCTTCAGGAAGCAAACCAGGACATGTGGACTCAGTATACTCTTTTGAAATAACAAATCTTTTAGAACTCTGCAAAGTGGAATAGTGAAGGGCACGTTCTGATGTAACTTGACCAAAGTCAAATGCCAAGTTCAGTCTTCACAGAAGTCAGAAGAGTTGCACAAAAGCAGATTCTTTTTTCTTAGTGACCTGCAGGAAACCTGCATAACATGAGAGGACAGTCCCACTTTGAAGAACAAGCAGACAAAGGGAGTCACATTTTCAAATAAGTGTGTCTGAGTGTACGTGTATTTTTTGTGCAGAAATTATTTAGAGGTATCCATCTCTCAGTTCACACTCCAAGGTCCATCTGTACCTACTTGGATGTTCATGTGAATTTTATAAGAAATATATACTAATTTAGGTAAACCGTGAATTAGAAAACTAATTTGTTTGGCCTTTTCTCAACTTGCTAATCATGGGAATGCAAAACCCCATCATTTTCATCTAGAATATCTTCAAGTATACACTAAATTCTGTTCTTTGTTTTACTGGGATCCTTAGGATGTTTGCAAATCCAGAACTTGTAGGGTAAGAGCAGTATTTTTATAACTTTGCTTTTCTCCCACTTCATCCTGCAAACAGAGATTGAAGAGGAGGGATTTCATATGCTGTCAGATTTCTGTCGGTTTCTCATTACGCTGGCACCCTCCTCAGACAAAAAACAAATCTCAGCTGGCCAGGGTTTGCATTTGGTTTTTATTCTCAGCTTTGCTCCATAAGGTTAATGTGGGACCAGGACCTGTGTCTGGTTGAAATTTTAATTTTACATTGCTTTGGTTTCACAATCTCCTAGCAAAACTTCATTTAGCATTTTCAATGAGGAAAAAGCAGTGGGATGCTGGTACTGGAATCCGGTTAACATTTGCTGCTACTGTGGGCAGGAATTATTTTTTTATTACCAGTTCAAAATAAACAGAGAGATCTATTATTAGTTTCTGATACCCCTCTGTGATTTGGCTTTGGAAATGCTGATAAGACTTGGACACTGGATGAACACAGTTTTTTTTTAATTGTCATCACTCTCGTATGGTCATAGAGCTTAAATCTAAGCACAGCAACATCTGACACACAGCAGACCCTTGCAACACATGCAAACTGTCCTAAGCAGTGCTTTTCCAGTCAGTGCTGTACTGGCAGCTACCCAACAACAACAAAGAAGCAGTGCGCTACTGGGATTTAAGCAATCTTTCCACAAAATTAGATTTCTGAAATAAATGAATATCAAAACATAGGCTTCAGCTGTCACGTGACTTTGCCCTGCTGTCTCTGAACTTAATGAGACTGAGGAGCAAACTCTGAGTGCACAGGAGTAACAACGCACTTGGAAAGGACTCCACTGTACTTCTACCTACTTCTGTCCATTATTCCAAACTAACACTAGACTGTAAGCTGACTGAATTTTTAAAACTCCAGATATTTCTTGTACTCAGAAGGGCTCCAGTGGGGATACTTCACAGATTTCAAAAGCTAGGAGAATCTGCAGAAAAGACTATACCTTTTCTGCAGCATACAAGGATGCCACTCAGCGCAGGGAGATGTATGGTTTTAAAAGCTAGATTTAAAGTCTACTTATAGGCGAAAAATTAGTCTGTAGTGACAGTGAGGAAATACATGGAATCAAAGCCTTGACTCTGAAAACAACTGTTTTTTCTCTGCCAAGGGCACTTTCAGCCCCAGCTGCATTTAGTTCAAAGACAAGAGAGTCCACAGCTGGGACTCAAATTGAAAATACTACTTTCAAATGACACTACAGTGTTTAGGTCCCCGAGGTTTTTTATTCATTTAAATGAATAAACAAACAATAACAAAACAGAAAAGAAGAATATTTTACTTTTTTACTGCTACTCCTTCCTTGGACATGATCAGCTTGTCTGAAACAGCAAACAAGTTCCAGCAATGTCCGTACAGGCTGGAACCTTCATTAGCTAATCAGATCATTCCCATTTTTATATTTCATAATACAGTGCTTCTACTGATTTCTTTAACCTTTCATTTAGGACACAACTAATGTAATCACATTTCTAACAATTTGGAGATGATTTCTTGCTAGCAAACTGCTACATACAGCAATGTGTTTCCTATTTCTGGTTTGACTCTCAAACAGCCAACAGAAATGGGAGTCTGAAGCAAAGTTAATTTCTTTTTAATTATCTTCCCTTTCTTTCTAATTATCTTTTGATCACAGATAAGAGGAACAAATTACAAGAGTTTTTTCATTATCCGCAAAAGCTGATGATGTCTGCACGTCTAGTATAACATATTTGTAATGCTTATTGTTTCTGCAAGATGTCTTGACAACATTTTGGAAGGAAAGCATGTACATTAACCTAACACAAAATAACTTTTCAAAAAGCACACAGCTACTGACATCATGAAGCAAACTGCCCATGAAATGCCTGACTGATTTTTTGATTAGAGACAAGTCAGACAAAAATTCTTTTTGGTCAACATTGATATTGTAATCCTTCCTTGATGCCTGATACGAACAAGCATAACATGAAAGCTACAGTTAAATATTACACAGAATTACAAAAGAGCAGGGGTGGGAAGGGACCTCTGGAGACCATCTAGTCCAACCCTGATGCTAGAGGAGGGTTACCTGTGTTCTAGTTTTTGCCTATTGCTGGGCATCACTGGAAAGTTTGGCACCATCCTCTCAACATCCCCATTTTATATTCTTATAATCATCAATAAGATCCCCTCCCATTCTTCTCTTCTCCAGGCTAAACAGACTCAGGTCTCCTAGTCTTTCCTCATCAGAGAGATGCTCTAGTCCCCTAATCATCTTCTCAGACTTCCACTGGACTCTCTCCAGTAGTTTCTTGTCTCTCTTGAACTGGGGAACATGGAACCAGACAAAATACTCCAAATGAGGCCTCACTTAGGTAGCACAGATGGGGAGCAGAACATCTCTCAACCCTCTGGCCACACTTTTAACGCACCTCAGGATATAGCCTTCTAGGCTACAAGGACACATTGCTAGCTCATGGTTACTTTCTTGTCCATCAGGTCTCCCAGTATCTTCTCTGCCTCTGCAGAGCTGCTTTGCAGAAGGTCAACTCTAGCCTGTACTGGTGCATGGAGTTATTTCTCTTCAGGTTATTCCTCCCCAGCTCTGCAGTATGTCCGGGTCTCACTGAATGACAGCACAGCCTTTGTGCATGTCAGACACTCCTCCCAGATTTTTATCATCAGCAAACTTTCTGAGGATGTACTCTGTCCCTTCTCCCAGGTCACTGGTGAATATATTGAACAGACTGGACCCAAACCTGACCTCTGGGGAACAGCAAAAGATACAAGCATTCAACTAGACTGCACTGTTAATCACAAACCTCTGAGAGCTGTCATTCAGCCAGAATACACCTCACTGTCCACTCATCTAGTCCACACTTCCTACACACCCCTGTGAAGATGTTAGGGGTGACTGTGTCAAAAGCCTTGCTGAAGTCAAGGTAGAAAACACCCACTGCTCTCTCCTCATCTACCCAGCCAATCACGCCGTCACAGAGAGGTAACAGTTTGAAGAACAATTTTCCTTGGTGAATCCATGTTGATCACTCCTGACAACTTTCTTTTCCTCCACATGCTTAGAGGTGACATGCAGAACAAGCTGTTACATACGTATTTGTACATGCATATATACATATTCTACCTTCCTATATACATACATATGTATAACATAAAATATTCTAAAGCTGCTCTCAAGAAAGCAGTGACATTTTTATGCCACTGCCAATCCGACGTGTATAACAGTGTAAGTCACCACCTCACAAGAGTAGCATGTCTCTATGGTACATTTTCTACCTTTTGTCCAGTCTCTCTAACATGCCAGGCAATTTGGCAACTATTTCTGCCTTTGGGAGACGATTCCACCATCTATTAGATCTCACTGTCAGGAAATCTTTCTACCCTGCCAAGTCGTTCCCAAGAGTGCCACTTTTATTTAAGGGAGGGGAACTGATTCTGGCAATAGTGTAGTTGTTCCTCTGATATTTTCAGTTAGTGGGTGCAAGTAGCCAAACACCATCTGGTACCCAGCTGGTACAGTATATTTAGAGGCACCTAAAAGCTTTCCAACCCTCCCTGGCTCATCTTAGCTTTTGGAAACAGCTTCTTAATCATTTTTAATCATTGTATTGTTTTGCTATCTGGAAAATTCCTTTGTATGTATACAATTATTGGAAGGAAGAATTTAATTATAGTTCAGAGACTATTATTATGAACAAAGCAGTGAGGCAGTTTTTTTCTCCTTCACTTCAGTTTAATTATCTTTAACAAGTTTTAATTGTGTATCTTTTTTCAGTTTACAGCATGCAAAGTGTCTCACGAGATGAACAAATCTATGAAAGTAGGGCAAGGTTAGTGGCCACACTTGTACATAAACATGAGCAACAGTAGATCTTTCATGATATGTGCAATAAAAAACATTAAAAGGGAACCTATATGGCAACTTTAGCAGTTCAAATGCTTTTAAGTATTCAGAAGGCATATTTCAAAGATATGCTCTTTTACAAGACTGTAAGCAGCAAATTATTTTCTCTATAATTAGACCTAAGAAGAAAGAAGACAAGTTAGAGGGATGTCTTTTAAATGAACAAGGTGGTTAATAATTGCTCTATTATAGGTCCAAAAGCAGTCCCTTCCAGGGCACAACCCTTATTTAATAGTTTTCTCAAGACTCATTCCTGCAACATAAAAATGCTACCTATTCTTCAAGCCAAGATTCCCATGCCCACTGAAATCAACGAGAGTCACTGCACTGACATGAGTAGGTTTGGATTAGATCCTAACGTATAGCTAAATATTTTACAGTATCACAGTAAAAATTACAGTAGGAGACAGGGTAGTGTAAGGATCTCATGCAAATCTTCAGTAAAGTCATTGGAGCAATATATCAAGTTAAAGTGTGGTTTGTCTATTAGCTATTTAAGACACTGGGAGTTTTGCCACAGAGTTGGATAAAGGCTATGGGTTGTCCTCAGTCTGCTTCAGCAGAGTTGGCATAAAGGTAAAACCTTTCACAACAAAAATAAATTACTCATCTGTTCCAGAGAATAAAGGGAAGCAAATGTTGTCTCCACCATTTTCATGATGAGAAATGAATATGCAAAATCAAGATCAGTCAGTATGGAGAAAGCAGCTTATTTCCCCATGTGAAATTATTTAAAACAAGAAATGGAACTACTCAAGGGAAACAAAATCTTGTGTATTTCTCAGCATACATATCTTCAGCTGAAGAAAGTTTTAATAACTGGAAGCAAACAAACATAATATTATCCATAAAGGGCATTTAAGGCAAATATTTTGATCCAACCTATCAGATAAGCAGTCTTTCATTGAATTCCTTCTTCATTGGTATCTATGCTACCATCCACACAAAGAGCACAGTCTCAACACCTAGGCCAGGACCTAGAGCACCCACATCAACTGAGATCCCAGAACGCACCTGGCCCTGTTTCAAACGCCTGAAAAAAAATCAGTTTTTTTCAGTCCAAGATTAATCAGACACTGCTATGAGCAAAACTGGTGTACATACTTTGTTTGTCAGGGAACTGGGACACGTATGCGCGAACAGAAGATTTTCTGTAGATATTTTGTAATTAAAACAGTGACCACGAGTTCAGTATTCAAATTCAGAGCTCAGCTTATGTTATTCTTTTATGCATCAAAATGCAAAAACATTTTAAAAGGTGAAGAAACTTGAAAAACTAAACACTCCCTTAAAACTAGAAAAAAATCACTATCAGACTTGTACGGCCTTCATCACCTTCATTTCATTCACAACAGGGAAAATGGTACATTCAAGGTTAAGTCTGCAATGATAAGCACTCACAACCTAAAAGAAATCTCAAGTGAATTAACAGCTAAATTACTCAAAATTCTCTGCATAACATGCTTGAACTGAAAGTTTGCTCAGAGCCTATTTTCATTGGATACTAATTGTGGGGATGAATAAAATGCCCCTTGACAGAAAGATAGTAATATTGTTGTGTGTTTTCTCCAAAGTATGATACCATACCTTTCCAGCTGAATCTTTGGATCACTTTAAAAAACCTCTTCCCCTGACACTGCATTGAGATTTCAGTCACCAGCACTCTCAGACAGAGGCCTCTGTGAAACGTTTATGCCC
This sequence comes from Eubucco bourcierii, assembly GCA_013396675.1. Lineage (NCBI taxonomy): Eukaryota > Metazoa > Chordata > Aves > Piciformes > Ramphastidae > Eubucco > Eubucco bourcierii. The sequence continues at coordinate 393,969 of VWZE01012534.1, read as the reverse complement.
AAGTTCTTAAACGCTGGAAAATTTACATCTGATTGAAACCCAAATCTTATAATAGAAACTATTAGCAATCTTAATTATTCACAATGATAGTAGGTCTGCCTATATCAAAACAAAATAGAAAAATATGACTGAGAATGAGCAAAGCAAAAGGAAACGCTAACTACATACTGTCACACAGTAAAAAAAGTATATATGAGATTGCTACAGCATTCATCTCAATGAATGAGAGAATCTAACCCCATCAAAGAATTGCAAATCTTACAGCAGCAAGACCTGCTGGCAGCTGCCAATTTTGAAACTGTCATGAGTGTTCCTCAAGTGTCCCATACTTTAAAAAAATTAGTCACATTAGTAAAATGAAGTACAGTTGCCTATCATTCTCTTAGGCAGCAAAATAAACACAGTACCTGGTACTCTACTAGATGTGTGACAGATGATTGCTCAACTGATTTCATCTCCTCATTCATTCCCATTACAAACTGCAGGCCTTGTAACCACAGCATCTCCTGCCAAGAACTGCATCAGTGAAATGAAGAAAACACTTGTTCGCTCTCTTGGCTGGAGGGAAGATATCAAGAGAGTCAGATGCTGCTGTGATGGTGGTGTTAATACATGCATTTAGTCAGGGTTCCAAAGGATAGGAGATATGGAAGGGATGGGAGACAGGAAGTTTGGGAAATTAAGTATTTTAAATGCTAGTGGAGCAGCAGAATCTTTTTTTTTTTTTTTCTTTTTTTTTTTTAATCTTGTCTTGCAAAACTGACAGCTCTTTTATCTCAGAGTTGGTCCCAGAGTAGAATCCTAGAACTCAGCACTGCTGAATTTGGGAAAAATGAAAATATAGCTCTGAATTTATTGCAACACTTTCACTAACCTCTACTGGAGGCTTTCTGCTATAGTCATTGCTCTCAGCTACAGGCTTCCTTACACTACACAGGCCCATCTCATGTTTGTGATACCTGCCAATGGGAAATAAAGTTCATTTGTAATACTCATTTTTCATTTATTAATGCTTAAAATAATGTAACAGTTCTTAATTAAGACACAAGTAAGAGATCTCTGAAATTTGTGAATTATTTCACACTGCCTGGAGTCCACATACATGCTTAAGTTTCGATACCTTTGCAAAGTGCCAAATCCAGAAGTTCTGGTGGAACTTTATCGGTGCCTCCTACTGTAAAACATACATTTCAGTTTATATGGGAAAGTTTCCCATGAATTCATGGCCAGTTTTAACTTTTTAGCAGCCCTATAAGGCAACAAATCTGATTAAAAGATTTTTTTTTCTCAATTTAAAATATTCTGTTCCATTTTTTTCTTCTCTTCGATATTTTCAGCAATCATATCACTTTTGTACTCAGAATACATTAAAATCTGAAGATTTTTTTTTGTGGTCTGGCCAATTTGTAACTCTAAACAAGCCAGGTTTTAGGTTCAGAATGCTCCTTCCAACCAACATGTATACAATTGTATATCGGTTGCTATACTGGAAGAAATCTTTAGGATTTGATAGACTTCTTAAATGCAAACAATACTTCTGACAGAGTAATGTGTGTTATCTTTTGATGATCCTTCAGATACTTTATCTACAGCAGAAGAGATTCATTCTAAATTACAGTACATATTACACTGGCTGCCTAGGGCATCTGCTTTACTAATAGTTTGTTTCCTGGCCCATTTCTATTATGCATAGAGATTAGCTGAGGATTTATTCACTCAGTGTTCATTTTGGAATCTCAAATCTATGACATAATAGGAATGTTTAATGTGTCTTCCTCTGTGGCCAAAACAAAACAAACCCCAAAACCTAAACAAACAAACAAACAAGGTTATACTTTTATTTACAGGGCAGCATTGGAAATAACAGGCAGTCCTTCAATCTATAATGCTCTATTAGAGCTTCTATTGAAAGCTCCATATCAAGGGAATTATTATTTGGAATGAAGAATTTATGAAGGATCAAACATTCTGACCATGCCAGCACCTCAGTCAGTCACTCAATCAGTCAATCAATCAATCAATCAAATTAATACATAAAATTCCTCATGTCTGCTTCAAAATTGACAGTAGAAAATGAGTGGAGGGGAAAGTACATTTGGGAACTGGATTCACGTGTGCTTCTATCTGCCTTTTTTTAACTAGTACCAATAGTTTTAGTTTTGCATGAAGAAAGTCAAATACAAAAATTAAAATTTTACTGATGCTGGTCAGTAAGTTTTCAAGGACTGTAGTCCACAACTGTTCTGCTCTGTGGAGCCCACTGTAAAGAAGGCTGTTGCAGGTGTGTTCTGTGTTTCCTAACAAATAGCATACTGTCAGTAAACGCTTCTGTATTGTCATAAATTTTAAACTGAACTTATCTAATAAAAGTTTTAGTTAAAAGTTGAAAGCAGAAATGAATACAGAAGCCAAGATAACTTGAATGCTTTAACAATGTTGTTTCTCATAAATTGTGACATTTTCACATGAAAAATAAGCTAAGGAAAGTGAGATTTGATAGGTAGATGACAGAACAGGAACAGAAGTCAGCTAAGAGAAGTTGCATTAATGGAGAGGATTATACAGAACTTTTGAGAAGAGGGAGGGAAACCTTGGTTGTGGAAGTATTACTTCAAGAGAGTTATTGTGGGAACAAGAATCGTGCAATAGAAAATCTGACTGGGAGAAGAAAATAAAATAGAACAATAAAGATAATGAACTCCTATGGAAATAACCAAGTAGGGCATTGCTTCAGCAAGACATTTTCTGTTTATTCATCATAGAGATTATTTGGGTTTGTGGCAGACAGGGTTGTTCTACAGAAAGAGGCCATAATGAATATGATTCATCCTTTAATGAATGCTTAATCCTTAGCCTTTAATACACCATCCCACCATCTATGTGCTAGACAGATGTTATTTATAATGCCAAGCAGGGACACTGAATATCTGCTTACTGGAAAGCAGTTCATTAAGCTATCAAAGAAGCAGTCAAACTGACATAGAATCATAGCTATTCTGCTTCTTCTCGAGAAATGATTTCTTTATAATTAGGCACTCTGCATTTCCAGTTTTTTATTAATCTAGTAGATTTTGAGTCAAATGGCATTGAGAATTTTGCATTTATGTTCAAAACCCTCGGCCCAGCAAATTGAATCTGGACGTACTCATTTCATACTAGACATCTAACTGATGAGTTTCTATATGATCATTCTTTCAGTCTAGTTAATAATTGTGCCCTATTTTTCTTAAAAAGCATGCAGGAAGGATTCAACCAACAAAAAATATTTAAATATTGTTGGTAACCTAATTACTAAGAATGAAAAATGGACTCAGTATCCAAAAAAACATCAAAAAGAACCTAGAAAGAGTGTGACAAACCTCACAAGGACACTTAAATGAGATAATGCAAATATGGGAGACTACGGTCCTTCTCAAGGAATTAAATCATTAATTCCAGATCAGCAAGTGATAACTCTCCATTTGCAGTGATGAACAGAAGTGACACATAGGTTGCAGTCAGAATGTGGGATTTTCAAACCCTACTGGCTCAGCAGTAATGAGTAGAGCGTTTTCTGGGAGATCCAGGAGGCACTTGAATTCAGGATTACAGTTTCACAACGAGCATACTCAACAGATAAAGATCTTTCAGGCACATCTTCACTAATGAAAGGACTCGTCTAGCTTAGGCAAAGCAGAGTTTTCAGCATGGGTGTCCTGTATTTCTGCTGGCCCATTATTCCTGCTACAGACCAGGATGCCTGCTTAACATCTTTGTCAGTGACATAGAGGAATCAGTGCACCCTCAGCAAGTTTGCAGATGACACCAAGCTGTGTGGCACAGTCGACTTGCTAGAGGGCAGGGATGCCATCCAGAGGGACCTGGACAGGCTGGAGAGGTGGGCCCAGGCCAACCTCATGAGATTCAACAAGGTCCTGCACCTGGGTAGGCACAATCCCAAGCACAAATCCAGGCTGGGTGGTGAATGGCTGGAGAGCAGCCCTGAGGAAAAGGACCTTGGAGTCTGGGTTGATGAAAAGCTCAACATGAGCCTGCAGTGTGCACATGCAGCCCAGACAGCAACCGAGTCCTGGGTTGCATCAAGAGCAGTGTGGGCAGCAGGGCAAGGGAGGTGATTCTGCCACTTTACTCTGCTCTCGTCAGGCTCTTCAGCCTGGAGAAGAGAAGGCTTCAAGGAGACCTGATAGCAGCCTTCCGGTATCTGAAGGGGGCCTACAGGAAGGTTGGGGAGGGACTATTTACAAGATCTTGCAATGACAGGACAAGGGGCAATGGGTTTAAACTGGCAGAGGGGAGATTTAGACTGGATGTTAGGAGGAAGTTCTTTGCAGTGAGGGTGGCGAGGCACTAGAACAGGTTGCCCCCTCCCTGGAGGTGTTCAAGGCCAGGTTGGACGAGGCCTTGAGTAACCTGTACTAGTGGGAGGTGTCCCTGGCTATGACAGCAGGTTGGAATTAGATGATCCTTGAGGTCCCTTCCAGTCGTGCCATTCTATGATTCTATGCCACTAGCTTTCCTGGCCACCTGACCACATTTCTGGCTCATGTTCAATCAGCTGCCAATGCACACCCCCAGGTCCTCTTCCACCAGGAACCTTTGCAGGCGCTCTGCCCAGCCTGTAGCCTTGCACAGGTTTTTTGTGACCCAAATACAGCATCCGTCACTTGGCCTTGTCGAACCTCATACACCTGGCCTCTGGCCATTGATCCAAACCAAAGAGTGCTGGTATTTTTCAGAGTCAGCAATTTTATGTAAGGATTCACAGCTAAGTCAAAAACTCCCTTGTACTTAAAGCAGTCTCAATTTCTAGAAATCAATATATAGACATGAGAAAAATCAATACCCTCGAAATAGCTTTTGAGGTTTAAGAGTTTGAACACCAATGTAGTGCAGCTTTTAAATCATAACCTGTACAGTTCTGGGGGAGGCCAGGCCTCACGTAGTACAAGACAGGCTGTCTTGAACACCTCCGGACAGCTGGGACATTTAAAAGAGATAAGCTGATCTCGCTTGCAAAAAAAGAAGCAACAAAATAATCTGGACATTTTAAGATGTATCTAACAAAGTTTCAGAATGACCTTTGAGCTTTCTAGAGCTTTCATTAAACTATTCTTCTGTCAGGCCTAGTGTATTAGGTGTCTGTGTCCAGGTGGTGACAGCAGGGGTTCAGGAGTCTCTGTGAGGAGAGATCAGGGTTGCCTCATGCCAGACATGGCTGTTTCCAGCTGGTTCTGCAATGCACCCACTGTGCCACGCACCTGAGCTCATCAGCAAAGCAGGTAGCACCACTGTGAAAATATATTTAAGAAAGGGCAAAATGATGCACAGAAGAGTGAGGAAAAAAAGTGTGAGAAACAGCCCTGAGAGCAGCCAGGCCATACAGTATGGAGAGAGAGAGAAGCTGCAGGCACCACAGAACCCCTGCAGCCCTTGGAGAGGATGTTTCTTTGTAGCCTTCTTCACATCTATATGACCCACAAGCTTTTCCATCTTCTCTTCTCCACTGTTTTATTAAGAACGGGGAGTGTAAGAGCAGCTGGGTGGGAATCTTGCTGCCAGCCAAGATAGCCCCACCACAGCTTGTAAGGAAGTTCAGGTTTTTGCAGTTCTACCAGCTGCACCTCTCCTGGGACTACTTGTACTTTGGTTATGATTTTAATATTTTTTCTAGTGATATAATATATAAAGGCAAAACTTCTGACTGCCCATGATGCTTTTGGCTTCTACATCCAGACCAATAGTCTTTATTATTTTTTTTATTTTATTTATTTTTATTTATTCTAAGTATCTTACATCTCTGTATTTCTGTCATTGCAGAATTTGTATAAGCTCTTATATTATTCACTGGTAAGTCTCTGCCTCAATGGTAGATTGCAGTTCTTTTCTTTTCTTTTTTTTTTCCTTTCTTTTTTTTTTCCTTTTTTTTTTGAGGGGAGTGTGTGTGCATACTAAATCTAATTAAAATGCCCGTCATCTAATACCTTCTTCACCAAGAAAAGAAAACTGACATCTGTACATGATAAAGATATTGGGGTGGAGGCTTTTTATATACCTGTTTCCTTTTTTTTTTTTTCAGATATACAAAGAAAATACATTACTGTACTGGTTTAATCCACAGTTATCTGGGTTTCAATCCAATATACTCTCCCTCCAACAAAGCCTGAGCTCACCCTAGTGAAAGTGAATCTTGCCTCCAAGACACAATCAGAAGATAATAAACAAAAACATTTAATTCTTTTTTTTTTTCCTCAGGGAATCTGTGAAGAGTTATGAATAACATAAAAAGGAAAATGAAACATAAGTTCATGTTTTGTTATGTATTTGACTGACAGGTATTCAGAGATTGTAGAGTTTACCTGTGATTCAAAAACATTAAGGGTGAGCAAAGCCTACTGCATGTTCAAGCAAATACAATGTTTTAATGAGATCTTTGAGCTCCATCAGATTGACAGTTCATGTACATGGCACAGTTCACCCCAGTTCTCTTTTATACTCCTGTACCTTTGTCATATGTCTGTGTTTTACAGTTTCACAAAGATATATCCTCTTGAATGTCAGAAAAAAAATTAATTTTTGGTAGGAAAATGAGAAAAGAAAGTTGCTGGGGTCAAGTTTCTAGCGAGGCAATAACTAGTTCTAAGAGATTCTACTCAAAAGACAAACTCTTGTTTCTCTCCAGTTTACAAGTTTCAGCTGCCACAAAGCAGAAGATTGATTGTTATAGAAACTAGAGAATGGTACCAAACACAGGACTAGGAAGAGAGCCTTCCTATATTGCATACAATGTTGTCACAAGCTAGTTCAAAGACAAACTGATATGCAGTTAGTACAGCTATTTCTCTTTACTTGTGAGTGATGTATGCCACCTGGAACCTGCCCCATAAGAATGAGAAAACTTGTACGTTCTTTCTTCCAGTGTTGAACTAACAGTTTTAATATACTGATACATTAAAATAGCTTTATGTGTTTGTGCTACCTGATTGTTTTGAACACCTATTTTCATTAAGAAGCAGGTGACACACTGAACATTTCAGTTCACGTGGATGAAACAGCAAGCAGTAGCAATGGAAGGATACAAATGACAATGTCAGCAAATCCTCAGCTTTAGTATCAAGAAGATACAAGCAATTATCTACAAAAGGTAGCAAGAGGAAAAAAAAGGCTCAATTATTCTAAATCACAGTGGGCCTACCACCAAAGTAAGGGAAATTAGGCAGAAGACAGATATCTGTGAACCCATGAGTAACAGAAATAAGAATTAAATCCTGCCTCGCTGAAATCAGTAGCAAAACTCCCAGGGGTAGCTAATAAAATCTTACACTAAATAAACTGAAGAAGTAGAAGTGAAAGAATAAAACTTGGATCAGGAGACAGGAACCCAACAGGAAACAGAATTGCCAGTGTTCTTTATTATGCACTATTTTTTAATATCAACTCAGTAAAGAAAATAAAAACAACAAAAAGTTTGTAGAGAGGGTGCTCTATAAGGAAACTGTCCATTTTACCCAAGTGATTATTTTCTCTGTAAATATGAAAAGGAAGTTTCACAGATTTCTGAAAGAATTTGATTTTAAGAGAAAACCAAATTACTTCTTGAATTAAAGCCGTGTCTTTTCATTCCTCCTTTCCCAGTCATCAACAGGGAACTGAAAAACCTACTGATTAATTGATTGCATTTACCCATTCATTTTATATTCTTTTGCCTCCAACTTTTAACACCATCAGGAAAACATCTGTCCCTAGCAAACAAACTGACATTTTAATCTTAAAAACCCCAGAGAACCTAAATAAATTTTCATAAGACTGAGAAGTAGAGAGAGATTCTGTCTGGACTGATTCTTCATCCTATTCTTGCACCTGCATTATCCTCTTGGATTATCCCGCTGTCAGCTGCTTCTGCACAGAAAACACTATTATATATGCACACCACTGACTGAAGTCTCTTGCTTTTTCAAGTCATGCTCACCTATTTCAAACTTGATAATCCACCATCAGCACTATTTTAGAACAGGTTTCAAAAAGCATTCCATTATTTAGGCTTCTGCAACAAAGGACGTCCTGTATACTGTGGCAAGAGAGGTGTAGGATAGAAGGAAGAAAGGATAAACACCTGGTTAGTGTAGAGAGAGGAGCAACAAAGGTTCCTGCCTTTGTTTGCAGAGAAGTCTGCAGCTAAATGAATAACGGCAGTGCTCAGAGTCCACTTGTGGTTCCAAATCCCTTTTAAAATGAGTGAGGAGCAGTTGGGATCTGTAAAATTTGTTTACCTGGATACCACATCCAATTGATGGAATACTTCATCTGAAGAATTGTTGAAGATTACAGTAAAACTGTCCCTTTAATATGCACTTTGCAAGTCTATTTTAGAATACAGAAAGGAGTTTTCTGTAAGTAGTGTGGTATTTGACAATAATGAGAAGGTAGCTCATGTTTGCAAAGGTATTAGTGAAAGTGCCTAAAATTNAGGAGTAGGAAAACCCCAAAATCCCAAAACCAAACAAATAGAAAAGATCTGACGTTTTCTGACAGACTAGCTAAATCCACTGTAATGAGAAAAAAAAGATTGTGTGAAATCAATTCTGCTTGCAACAAATACCCTTGGATGTTGTGAAGAACTGTTTAACATCTCAGAGATGACATCCTTTTCTTAAGGGCCTAATCCAAAACCCATTTAAGTTGGTGGGCTGAAAATGACTCAGTTCAGCTAGGAATGATAGCGTCTTCCATCAGATTTGTTTCACATTTGTTTCAGAAGCATCACAGGCGTATCTCCAGAAACTGGAGAAGGAGGAAGGAAATGTCCTAATGTTCACAAATCTTTGTTTAGCTTTTCTGATGTTTGAAATCATTACCACATTTATTTCATGGTGGTAGAAAAAGAACCATCCCATCACAGGGCATGATGAAAAAGGAAGCACAAACATTGGTTTTGCAGTGTGCAGTCTGCATTAGTATAGTTACATTATTATTCTTTTAAAGTTAATGAAAACATTTGATCTAAAGTGTGTAAATAAAATAGAAGATACAATGGAAAAACACATAAACATGTCACATTAAAGGGTTTCCTCAAAAACTAATAGACTGGAGAGAAAGGAATCATGATGCATATGGAAAGAGATAAAAAGAACAGAAAGGAAGAACTATAATCTTAAAATACTCAAGCCAAGACTCTTACACAAACAAACACACTGTAATGGAAGAGAATGTGAAGTTCTACATTTAAAGTTTCCTAATCCATTTGATTCTGTATATGTAAACAATGAGGAAACAGGAAACTTCCTCTACAAAACAATCTGGATGGCAGTTGACTACACTGAGAGGTAGAAAGAAGAAAGAATATGAATACTGCCATGGGGACAGTTTTACCCGTAGTTTCATAATCAGGATGAAGTCAAAAAAATCAAAGGTACATTTGTGAAAGAACTCAAGAAAAAGATACTTGGATGATCAATAAGGAATTCACATACTATTAGCACCAGTTGTAGAAAGAGAAATTGTTTCTGGGTTTGAGATTTAAATAAGTAAAATGTAAGAAATCCCACTCTCCCAAACCCAACATCAAAAGAGAGTGTGGAAGCTGGTGATGATTAAACTATGGAATCCTCTGCCAAGTAGTATGTCAGACATCTCAGAGTTTAAGATAACAGAGACTTGACCAAAAAATCTGAGAAAACTGCTGTAGGAAATGGCATGGAGAAAGGCCAAAATGATTAACGAATCTTTACTGCTACTAAACGAAGTAATGAAGCAAAAGAAAGATAAAGGAATAAATATCTAAATGAAAAGAGGGACAGAATATTTAATCTCTAAGGTTACTCCTGGAATGCACTTTGTTAGAGAGTTGTGAAGACACACACAATCCCCATGAAAAAGAAAACCAAAAAAAAAAACCCAACCCACAAACAAGTCCTATATTTATTTCAGTACCTCTTATTCTGTGGAATACATATAGGTGATTGGAAATAAATCCACATGCCCCATTTTCCTTTCTGTTTTCACTACTTGTGGTAGAATTCATGATAAACCTAGTAAGGCCAGTGAAAACTCTGTGCTAAATAATAGTTTGAGGGCAGAATCCATGTTTTGGACTGTCTTACACACCCTTTTTTGTTATTACCTCATGACATTCAACAAGGCAAAGTGTAAGGTCCTGCACCTGGGTAGGCACAATCCCAAGCACAAATACAGGCTGGGTGGTGAATGGCTGGAGAGCAGCTCTGAGGAAAAGGACCTTGGAGTCTGGGTTGATGAAAAGCTCAACATGAGCCTGCAGTGTGCACATGCAGCCCAGACAGCAACCAAGTCCTGGGCTGCATCAAGAGAAGCGTGGCCAGCAGGGCAAGGGAGGTGATTCTGCCCCTTTACTCTGCTCTTGTCAGACCCCACCTGGAGTACTGTGTGCAGTTCTGGAGCCCTCAGCACAGGAAGGACATGGAAGTGATGGAGTGGGTCCAGAGGAGGGCCAAGAAGATGATCAGAGGGCTGGAGCAGCTCTCCTATGAGGACAGCCTGAGAGAGTTGGGGCTCTTCAGCCTGGAGAAGAGGAGGCTTCGAGGGGACCTGATAGTAGCCTTCCAGTATCTGAAGGGGGCCTACAGGAGGGTTGGGAAGGGACTATTTACAAGGTCTTGCAATGACAGGATGACTGGCAATGGGTTTAAACTGGCAGAGGGGAGATTTAGACTGGATGTTAGGAGGAAGTTTTTTACAGTGAGGGTGGTGAGGCACTGGCACAGGTTGCCCAGGAAGGTTGTGGCTGTTCCCTCTCTGGAGGTCTTCAAAGGCCAGACTGGACGAGGCCTTGAGTGACCTGTACTAGTGGGAGGTGTCCCTGCCTATGGCAGGGGGTTGGAACTAGATGATCCTTGAGGTCCCTTCCAACCTTACCATTCTATGATTCTATCATTTGTCTGCTTGAAAAAAATCATCAAGAAAATTATTCTTAAGACTATACTAATTTAAGACACTTGAATTCTTGTCTCCCTTCCCCCACACCCCCGCGCCCATCACTATGTCACGTTGAAACACAAGATTGGCTTTTTTAGCTTAAAATTATTTCCTTGTTCTGTAAGAAAATGAAAGTTTCTTAATAGCTAATACTTTAAAAGTAGCTAATATGCCCAAACATATACAATATACTCATGAAAATTTGATGTCAATTTTTCCATATTTCCTGTAATCTGTACATATTTTGACCAATTATTTTTGGAAGTACATATGCTTGGACACCTGCAGGATTACTGCAAGCTGTCAGTTTCATTCTTGAAAGATTTTTTTTTAATATATTTTCAATTTGGCATCTGTCAAAAACAAACGAAAAATACTATTGGATATTGTAACGTAACAAATATTTGCCAAATTTTACCAAACCACACAGAAAGACAGACAATGGCTTCATGTTGAAGCATTATGCCAGAGCTATGGAGCAGAAGAAAAACCATTGTGAATTAATATATTTCAAGGGAGCTATATTTTATTATGATTAAGTCGCTCCAAAACTGATTGGATGAGATCATCTGTAAGCACTGACTATACGTTTTTTCCCTAAAACTACTGTCAAAAACTTTCACATTGGTCCCAGTAATATGAGTCTCAGTAACAGGCCCTGCTTGACAGACTAGGACACAGAAATCTGTCAACCTAAGAGTAGACTGAAGATGATTGTTAAGGGGATTAGATACTTCGTGTATTTTGCCTAATAGGGGAGCCTGTGCTCAGCATTTCCTGAAGCAAAAGAAGACAGATGAAATCTCTGGGCACTTCATTGCTGCTGCCTCTCAAAGATTTCCTGTCAAAATGGGCCTATAAGGGAAGAAAGGTTTTCAATAACTTCTTTTTTTTTTTAACCTGGCAGGATTTCCAGTCTTGCTATGAAAGAGTTTGAAGGCGCTGTCTTTGTAAAAACACCGCTGCCAAACTACTATATCTAGTTGTACTTAAAAATAAAAAAGCAATATGATTCACATTTCCATAGTGTATACTGTAAAACCACTTTTGATTGACACCGTATCCATTTTTTATATAGTGCTTTTCTTCTTCCGTCAAATGGAGCAAGTGACCTTGATGTTCGTCTGCTTTGCGACTTAAACAGGGAAAGCATATTTGTTGTCAGCTTCTTCAGGGATACAGTTTTCAGCAGAGTATGTGGGGAAAAGGAACCCAACTCCCATTATTAATAACAGGAGTTATTAATATAACTCCCTGTTCACCTCATTGAGGTTCCACCCTGTTATGCCAGACTTTTTAGGCTGGACCTATGTAAATTTTAGCTGCATGGAATTAAAAGGTACAGAGAAAATGACAATTCTTCTTGGTATCAATTCTAAATTAAAAAAATGTTGTACGTGACTGAAAAATCTACGGTTCCCCATGGAATTTAATCTGGGGTGATATACACAAATTAATACCTACACATACATAGCAACTGCAACTGCAAAAAGCAACCCTGAAGGAAGCCCACGCTGAAGCAGTCCATCAGTTAGATGACTGCACTGTGGATGTTGCTTATCTGGACTTTAGCAAAGCCTTCAACACCACTTCCCACAGCATCCTCCCAGAGAAACTGGCTGCTTATGGCTTGGATGGGTGGATAATTTGCTGGATTAAGAACTGGCTGGATGGCTAGGCTCAAAGAGCAGTGCTGAATGGAATTAAATTCAGTTGGCAGATGGTCACTAGTGGTGTTCTCCAGGGCTCAGTATTTGGGCCAGCTATCGTTAAGATCTTTATCAATGATCTGGATGAGGAAATTGAATGCACCCTTAGTAAGTTTGCAGATGACACTGAAATAGGAAGTGTTGATCTGCTGGAGGGTAGGGAGGGTCTGCAAAGGGATCTGAACAAACCGGATCAATGGGCCGAGTCAATTGTATGAGGCTTAACAAACCCATGTGCCGGGTCCTGCACTTGAGTAACAACAATCTGCAATGTTACTGGTTTGGGGTAAAGTAGCTGGAAAACTGCCCAGCAGAAAAAGACCTGGGGGTGTTGGTTAACAGCTGTCTGAACATGAGCCAGCAATGTGCTCAGGTGACCAAGAAGGTCAACAGCACCTGCCTGTAACAGGAATAGCATATCCAGCAATAGTAAGAAAATGATCATGCCCCTGTACTTGGGACTGGTGAGGCCACACCTCAAATATTGTGTGCAGTTTTGGTCCTCTTGCTACTGGAAAGACAAAGAAGGGCAACAAAGCTGGTGAAGCTGGTGTTTTTTTAAAATTCACTTTTTTTCTCACTGTCGTATTCTGATTCAACTGGTAAATTTGTGGCGGTTTCATTGTTCAAATTAAGTTGATTGTAAGTTGACTTTGTTTCCCCAGGTTCAGTCTATCTTTTGTTTGTAACCATAATGGGTGATGTTATGAAATATGCAAAATTAACGATTTATATTAATTTTGATATCCAGATGAAGAGCATTAATAACTATGAATATTGTTTATTAATATTAAATCTCACCAAAAACCTATTTACAATGTTTGAAACACGCTGTTTGGATGTTTACACACACAGGGAACAGGCAAAACTAGAACCCTTTAAGAAATAACTAGCGAGTGCAAACATTAAAACTGGAAAGAGGTTGTTAGTTTCAATTATACCTCTTGCGCACCAGGGGACTTGAGAGGCTCCTTTCCACTACTAAAGCAGAAAAGCACAATAGAATCTAGGTACAGAATTTCTTAGAGAGAGGCTTTGAATATTTACTCACAAAATAGTATCAGACAGTACTCAAAACTCAAAGGGAATTCTGTCAGTGTCTTGAAAGTTGTTTCAGGCAAAGCAGAATGTGTCAGGGCAGAGCAGGCAAAGCAAAAGTAAAAGCAAAAGCCTGCATGTGGGAGGCCCTATTTATTGTTTTGCCCAAATGTAACGGTTCCTTTGGCCACACAAATCCAACAGTCAGAACAGCACTGTGCCAAACCTAACCATATTAGGTGAAGTCAGGAGCTTGCTTGAAGTCTTGGACCCCCAAAGTGGTTGTTTCCAAGCCTTTTGTCTTTTCCCTGAGCTCTGCTTCCTCTTCCCCAGCAGAGGGAAGGGAACTATGGGATCATGCCTTGGCACCCCAGGACATGTATCTTCCACAACAGGTGAGTATGGTCTCCCCGCCCTTCTTCTCAACCCACAACCCTTTCATTGTATTTTCTCCTCCCCATCCCACTGATGGGAGAGTGGAGGGTAGGAAGGTGGACAGAAGAAAGCGAGTGCCTAAATGGTGTTCTGTTGCTGTCTAGGCGGGTTTCAAGCACAACACAGTGGCTAACAACAAGCTAAGGAAGGCTTTCAGGACAAGTGTGTATTTCCATGTTCAGCCAGCCTGCAGAGCAGAGTTACACAGGGGAATGACTTTGAAAGATTAGGGAAGACTCAAAATACAAAGCGACAGAATGCATGAACAAGCTGTTCAGCATGAAACCGATCATGAAACTTCAGTAGAGGGAGATGCAGATTGCGTAGCAGAGGCCTGATAGGCAGTGGACCTGCCAAGTATAGTCTTACATAGTAATAACTAGGAAAAAGTGAGACTTGAAAAGAGCTGCATGACCCTGAGAGCAAAAAGGAAATCAACATGCCACTGTTACATTAGGAGATATAGCAAGTTAGATGGAGTAAGTCAGAGACACATTTGAAGACACTGCTGTTTTCATTTGTGTAGCAGAGATCTATGAAAGCAGTTAATAAAGAGCCATACTGAAAACTGTATATAGCTTCAGGGGGAAAAAAGGCATACATTAAAATATTACAGAAGGTGTTAAAATACCTGAAGCAAATAGGAAATTCAGAATTAAAAAAGCCACATGTTTACAAAGTCCCTCAAGCTTCTCTGTCATGTCTCTCCTCCAGGAAAAGAGCCACACAGACTTAAATAGAAAAATATTCCGGAACACAGCAAAGAAAGTAGATATTGATCAGCAGCTTTAGTTAAACACTTACCACTCATGCAGACACCTTAGCATAGTCTATCCATAGCTCAGCAGGCCTGTTAGTGCAATGCACTGCCTTGGCAGGAAATCTGGGATGCATGTTCCTCGATGTAAGACTCTTTTGGAGGCTACAACATAGAACACTTTTAAAAGCATTCTCCAAACGCATGTATGAGGATATAATCTTTTTATATAAGTGATTACTACAAAATATTTCAATGGCTTACTAAATTTTGATTGACAGTACAGCCAACCCTGAGCCTGGTAGATACCACATAGCTGCAACAGAGTTGTTGAGCAATGAAGTGAATTGCAGTAGCGCAGTGGGAGCAGCTATTTCTCCCCTTCCTCATTTCCAAAAAAAATTTACATTCCACAAATATTTGTAAGTATTTCTGAAGCAAAGAATTCAGCTATAAGTTTTTTTTCGTGCAGTGACAGGTAAACCTTATGTAATTTATCTGCACACGATGCCAGTCTCATGACAAAAAAAACCAAAAAACAAAAGAACAAAAAAGCCAACACCACCCCCCCAAAAAAAAAAACCAAACAAAAAAAAAAACCTAAATAAAACTAATCAACAACAAACAAACAAAACCCCCAAAACAGGTGAGAAGAGGAAAAAATAGAAAAGTAGCTCTCTATACTGGAAACACAGAGAAAAGAAATGTTCTTGGTATTACAGTTCAGTTTGTAGCAGTCATTCTGCTTTGAAACTTCTAATAGAGATGGAAAACAAGGCTTTACCTTAGCAGGTTGCCAGAACTTCACATGATAGTATTTTTGAAAGTAAATAATTAATGCCCTGGATCTAGAGTGGCTTCTTCCACTATGGCTTGGCATAGACATGGAATTAAAACTTATTTAGGTCAGAAGATACTAATTCTACTTGCAATATCTTCTTTGCCTATCTTTGCATGATGAAACGCTGAACAGCATCTGAAGTAGTGGTGAGAACAAGTCACAAAGCAGGATGCCTTTTTTTTGTGGGTTCTTTTTTTCCCTGCATAAGATGATTGGAAGTAAAACAGAATAGTCAGGGGAAAAAAAAAAAAAACAAACAACCAAAACCAAACAAAACAAGCAAACAAAAATAAAGACTCCCTATCTCTCTTCTCTTCAGTTCAAATTACAACTACTCAATGCACACAAAATGTCTTTAAACCCACAGTTAAGGCTGGGATAGATAAGCTCTCTGTTACATGCCTTGCAAGAAGATTTGAATTAACAAAAACAGTTAAACTCAAACTTCTGCTTATTGCCAAAAGTAATCCAACCTTTATGCCACAGTTTTAAAAAAAAAAAAAAAAAAAAAAAAAAAAAGGAAAAAACCAAAACAACAAAAAACCCCACCCAAACAACCAATATTAACTTAATATCATTGTTTGATACAAAATATTGTATAGAAACACATGCTTGACCGAGTTACATTTAAAATCATTGTTAGATTATCCACCACAACCGGGCGATGCACTATAATTCATGTCTAAAACTATGTTTGAGAAAGACAGATACAAACCATTTGAAGATTTCCTACCCCCTTTTACCATGCCAGAAATTTCTGAACCACAACAATAAATTACAAATAACAATAAATTGTCCAAGAGAAGAACATTATCCTGTACTACTCTCATAATTCAATACTTTTCACATTACCAGGATTCATTCTTCAACACCTATTTCTAACTTCCTTTATTTTTAATGCAGTGCAGTCCCACATATAACTCTCTCTTTTCTACATCATCATGCAATACAGAGCAGCTGACTAGAAACTAATCACAGAATTCCCAAGCCACGTCCTGCTGAGATCTACACTTGCTAGTGCAGGGAATGAAGGAACAGGGGAAAAACAAGATGGGGTGGCAGAAGCAACCCATGTCTTGCACAACTTGAAGCTGTAAGTACATATTCTTTTCAAATACTGACATTGTTGAAAATTCTCACCGTCTAGACACTACATTGAGTTTTAAGAGTTGTCTTTAGGTTTAAGAGTTTACCTATCTTTAAATTTCAAGCAAAACATGATGGAACTTGATTTTCTCAATTTTGACAATATAAAATGCAGGCCTATGT
>VWZE01012534.1:364433-376934 GCA_013396675.1 Eubucco bourcierii | reverse complement strand
TCAGGAGGGGCTCCCAACCACCCTTCCACCTTCTCCCCACCCCTGTACCTTACCCCAAGATTTGCCTTACACACAAGGTAAATTAGGAAGATTGGCCAGGGAGGTTAGAAGAAAAGTGGTTGTAAAAATTAATCAGCAGAAGAGCCAGAGCCAGAAGCTGATAGATCCAGCAAGAGTCAGACAGAGACTGACCTTATCTAATGTTTTGGTTATTGTTCCCAAACAATTTCTTAGCAAGCGTATGAGTGAAGTAGACATCATGATGTTTTCCTTTCACAGCCTATAGTGTAATTTTCTCTATTAAAATATTCCAATTAGTCTCAAACCAGCACAGCCTTGGGGAAAAAAAAACACCAATTCCCTAAAAATAAACAAAACCAAAACACCTCCCCCAGAAAAAAAAACTAAAACCAACAAAAACAAACAAACACAAAACAAAATCGAAAAACAAAACCCCAAACAAAAACAAAGAAAAAACCCCAAACAAACACCAGGGTCACAAATATGAACATGGAGCTAATCTAACCAGTTGATACAGAAAATTCTGATGAGTCCACGTTATAGGAGCAAAAGTGAAGGGTAGTATCAACTGAGTAACGACCTCCATTTAGCACAAGAATTCCATGAAAATCTTTATATAGACAGTTTTCCAAAAAAAGCCCTGATGTTTTAAGTTTAGGAAGTCCACAGTTCAAGCAAATTATCATCCAAATGCAAAAAGATGTGAAACAGTAAGACTGTGAATCATAAGGGAACGGTAATGTTGAAGTACGCAGAAATTTGTTCTACATACAAGGATTGCAAGTTCAGTCCTTTTCCTAGAGATCAGTATTGCAGACTGCACAAACATACTTTGCCTTGCACATTTGTGTGGACTTTGATGGTCTTGCTATATCGTTTTTATGTAATTTCCAAGTATTATTCTTACTCTGCCTTTGCTTTCCTTTCTTCTTTGTCTTCACACTAATGTTTCTGATAATTTAGTTGGCAAATTTCACAGTGTCACAGTATCACCAAAGTTGGAAGAGACCTCAAAGATCATTAAGTCTAACCTGTTACCACAGACCTCAAGACTAGACCATGGCACCAAGTGCCATGTCCAAACTCGCCTTGAACACCTCCAGGGACAATGACTCCACCATCTCACTGGGCAGCCCATTCCAGTAGCCAATGACTCTCTCAGTGAAGAACTTTCTCCTCACCTCCAGCCTAAAATTCCCCTGGTGTAGCTTGAGACTGTGTCCTCTTGTTCTGGTGCTGGTTGCCCGAGAGAAGAAAGCAACCTCCTCCTGGCTACAAGCATCTTTCAGGTAGTTGTAGACAGCAATAAGGTCTCCCCTGAGCCTCCTCTTCTCCAGGCTAAACAATCCAAAATTTGTGCTGTCAAAAAACAGCCTGCTTTATTCTAAAAGTCAAATTCCAAACAAATTAGGCAGAATGGGGTATTGGCAGCTTTAACATAAATAACAGGCTTTAAAAAACAAAGAACCAAACAACCACTCCCTCTTAAACAGCAAAACTGGAAGTTCATCAGAGAGCTTGGTCCAAACACTGATTATGGACTCTTCCCCCCTCTCCCATCTTCAGTCTCCATCACATTATTTTTTTCTCACATCTTAATCTATGTTTGACTGCTAAATAAAGGCAAGTAGTAAAGCATGTCCTTTAACTGCCCTTCTAAAAAGTCAAATATAAGATGTTGGGGTTTTTGGGTTTTTTTTTCAGAAAATACTGTCTCTACATATAGTAAATATCAGGGACTAGAATAAACAGCCAGATAAATATTAGTAGTATTCACTAACAAGTCAAACAAGCATTCTCACCAAGTTATACTAGAGCCATGACTCCTCACTAACAACTCCCCAGTGCGACCAGTACACAACAAATAGCCAGGGCTTCCTCTTTATCCTCTAAAACCATCTACTCAATGTAATAGTCTCAAAGCACTGCACTCAGTTGATTAAAGTCATGTTTGCCTTTGATGTAAACATTGCGGCATCACCAAAGTGTCAACATCATCAAACATTAGTTTTGGAAGTATTTTAACGCAATCTGACCACACTAACAACTCATCAGGGTATTTGAACTAAGTCATTCTTGTTCATTTGTCCATATACACAATAAAGTAACAAATTAATGCACTAAAAAAATTAATGTCCTTTTACACCATAAACAGAAACTATGCATCCTTCCTCCTACGAAGGCACTTCTTCTGAATTTTAACACTTCTAAAAAGCTGAAATATCTCAGTTTGTTACAGAAACTAATAAAATAATTCCACCACTTCTCAGTACTGTAATGAATCATAAGCACCAAATTTCTCAAAGCTTTATGTCACTTAAGACAAACGGTGCCACACTGACATCTTTGACATCAGAGTACAGAATGATGGGAATGACAATGCAGAGTAACCCTGAGCAAGATGGCAGTAACTACAAGTCTATCAGACATTTTAAAACTTCCATTCAACTCCAATACCTCTAGTGGCCATTGAGAAAACCATAGAGGGACAATCCCAATTCTGGCATTGCTGGGAGGAGGCCTCAGAAAGACCAATTAGAGTGAGACAACCTTTCCTTATGCCAGCACTATAGCTACACTGGGAAACTTTATAGTCTTGTTTCTTAAGCAGACAGAGTAAAGGAGTGGTCCTCAACATAAATTTCCTGTCCCCAGTAACACAGAACTTTTTTTCCCATTTCCATAAAATTCAGTGTGCTGCCTTGACACTAAGCTTCTTTAAATGTTGTGTGAATAGCCTACCATTAGAAGAAGAAGAAAACAACAGAAAAACAACTAGAGTATTTGCTCTGGGAAAGACTGCAGTATGAGCACATCTTTCCATAGGCGTCAAAGATTCTGCAGGACAGAAGGTTCATTATGCAGCCTAATTTCAGGGAAATCTTCATTTTGAGTTGTGCCTTATTAGTTTTCATAGGATCCCATCACTAAACAGAACTACAGTATACCAAGTTTCATTAGTTCCACTATTTGGAAACTACTTGTTTATTTTAATAAAACACGAATAACTGAAAACAGAAGCCTGCCTGCCAGGTGGGTTGGCTTTGTTTGGTTGGCTTACTTGAAGAGCTTTAAATAAAGCTATAATATTAATCAGTGATTTTGCCTGTGTTTGAAGTCACACTATCAACAGTGAAATTAGAGACAAGAGAGGTAGCTAAAAAGACTACTGATGCAGAATGAGTTGAGCCTGCTATCCCTATCCAAGCCTGGCATAGGATGCTGCCACTCTAATCAAATTCTTCAGATTATTCTAAATTCTTGTATTCAGTACTGCAATGGTGAGCTTCCTGGTTAATGCTATAAAGCAGCACTGAATAAATACAAATAGTTTAATCTTTCTCTGCAGTCACATCCTCCCACACTGGTAAGTCTAATTAGGAAAATGCTACATTGCATGTCCTGAATAGTGAATGTAGCTGATTGTTAATCATTATATTTACATAGTTTATATGGAAAATATTTAAATTCATGAGTGCTCCAACTTTTCTTTTCCATAACATTAATACCTGAGCAGCATCTGAATGCATAATACTGTATTTGTCGCTTACTGATTCTTCTGCAATGTCCTTGTAAGAAAACTGTTGGACAATGAACTTCCAGATATAGATAAAATTTGCAATAAAAAAAAAAAAAGAAGACTATTCTTTGATAAAAGTGACATGCTCGGAGGGAGAGAAAGGAAAGATACAGTGTTTCAAGCTGACATGAAATTGTGTTCATATAAACAAAAGATAAACTGTAATATATTAAAATAAAATTTGTGAAAGTGCCTTTTATAAAATCCTGGTTTGCGGAATGAATTGTGAATAATCTTTCATCTGCATTTAACATCCATAAAATAATGATTTCCACAAAAACACAGTGATAAAAAGGCTTATATGAAGCGTGGAATTTCATTTTGCCAACAATAACTGTCTTGTATATGTTTTATCGAGGCTAGACAAACCAGAAACGTATCACATATTTTAAGAACATTAAAAAAAAAAAAAACCAAGAACATTCTTTTAACAAATAGGTCTTTAGAAATTTGGCTAGGAAGCAATGTATGCTCACTAGTAATATCTCTGATAGGATTTGCAAAATGACAGAATGAATGCATAGGTTATTATTATAACATTTTAAAAACCTTAACCAGGAGAAAGAGAAACTAGGATTCCATAAAAGTTGTTTTATAAACCAGACCATTATTAAAAAAACTACCAATTTATTTTCTAGCCTAGGCTACCAGGGATTTAATTTCATGTTCATATTTTTAAAGAAGTAGCTTCATTTAGAAGTCAAAAACTAGAACACCTCCACTCAATAGTCATTTCATTAACGAAACTGAAAAAACGTGAGATAAAAAGTAATGGTCGAACTAATTTTTTTCCTCTTTTCTCTTTTTAAACTTTTATACTTTCTATTCTCTGTCTATACTGTCCACCTACAAGGAAATTCCTTATTTTTAAAGTAACAAATGAAACATAATTTAAATTATACCATTACATCTCTTCATATTAAAGTCATATAAATGCAACCTAATGCCCACGTGTTTTGGCTATTGAAATCTGGACATTTTCTAAGCACTCATATATGTATTTGACTGTTCAAATACGTGCATAAACGAGAGCAACAGCGTCCACTTGTAATATGACTTTGCCAAACACTCTCAAGAAACACTTTATTCAGGAATACTGTAGCTACTCATGAATGAAATCTTGAGATGACCTTTATGTCTCTCCATAGGCACAACTATTTGCAGTTCTCTGGAGCCCTTAATCTGTTTTTATCGCATATTCCAAGTAGGATTATTCATTAATCTATGATGTACTTTACGCACATTCACTTGCTAAACACATCAAAAGCATCCTTTCATGACTGAGGTATACATGAAGATTTATTTCTTGATTAGAAATAGAACACTGGGCATGCTTGGGCAGTGATTAGATTATTAGTATTGTACTTTAAACTCACAAACACTGCAAGTGAACTGACCCCTTGAATGGTTTAAAAGTTAATTTGTCAACAGTATTAGTACTTACACAGCAAGATCCCAGAACTATAATAGCAGATTTAAAACCATTTCAACACATATTTCCTAGAAAGACTATCCAATGTCTCATGCAAAATCAGTTATTTCTCAGTTCAAGATCCTCAGTCACTGAAACAGAACACTATGTTGTGTCCTGAAAAATATCTTGTTTCAGTTTCTAAGGAAACCAGCAGCAAAAAGTAAGTTTACAATGCTGCATCCTGCAGAAACTGACTACAACGTAAGTCTCCAGGGTATCATTACCAACTGCTATTTGCATTTAAATTTCTATAACCTTTAAGCAACTGGATTGTTTGTTTGTATGCATGGTGATGATCTACTAGGTATCTAGGTGTTATTCCTTACCCCTCTCTATAGGTTCACATCCTATTTGTGTTTAACAGCTTATAAAAACTGATTTCAAATCAGGGACACCATTTGTGAATTTTTATTACAGAATGCACACACACTCCCCCCGAAATGTCTTTTTGAGATGTCAGTTCAAGCCTCAGTATGTTCTTAATGAATAGGTGTTGATCATTTGGTTTTACACAGGGGAAGAAAGAGGCAAAGTTGTGTAGAGGAGCATTCTGTTTTGCACAGAAGATTTTGGGAGCTGGCCTAAGGGATTAGGTCACGTGTTCCTAGAGGAAGTCAAGGAAAACTCCAGATTCTTCTTGACAGACATTTGCCTCTTGTCAGAAAGCTCAACAAATATTCTGATGAGTTACTGATGCTTTTATAGTCGAAAAGTCTCCTGACAAACTACTCTGCTGACCAAAGATGACAAGGTCCTGACATCAAGTTTCTGTTTTCAGAATATACAGAATTGTTATAAAATCTGTTCACAGAAGATGCAACAAAAAAAGGTTCAGGGGCTGAATTTTCCCACTGAAATCAACATCAGTTTGTCACTTGTTAAAAAACACTCTTCCTTCCTATTGCGTTTTCCAGTTTTACACTTTTAATTCTGTAATTATTATGCATGGGGAAAAGAATCTTTCATGAATTTCTACAAGTTCTATGTTTATTCTGTATTTAGAGATACAGAACTTACTGAGCAGGATAAAAAGAGGTTTTTCTAAACAAATCACTTTAAGCATTCACACACATCGAAAGAAACAGAGAATGCAAATATTAGAAGTAAATTTTCTGTTCTGCATCATGGACAGATGCTTGTAATTGAAGCCTTCCACCATTAACAAATTTAGTTAAACAATTAATGTTCTAACCTTGGCAGGTGCAGCCACTGATTTAGATCTAATTTTCCTCCAGGAAATCATTTCAGCATAGTCTCTTTTCTTATACAATGTTCCCTTATTCTGTTTCACTCCTCTTGTTTAGAACATTTAACCTGAAGGGGGCAAATTTCACTTTTCATTTCTCAAAGTTTCACTAAATCTAAAATAAATATAATAATCAAGCACCATATAGTAGCATAGAAACAAGAAACACACTTAAAACGAGTTCTGAGGAAATCCTGGGCTGCCTAGAAAGAACTTGCATCTTGTATGCCTACTATAAACAATTCTGTAACACAGCGTGTTTACTGTGTTTTCAGCAGACCAGATACATGTTATTACTGTTAAATAAAATTATCATTCACATCAATATAACCTTTAGATCACCAAACAAATATATTTCCCCTGTAAAATACTTTTACACGTGCAGAAATAATAATGAAAGTAAATTCATGCACCACATTTATAGTTGGTTGTAGATTTTCTTGGAAGCTTTGCTGAGTTTCCTAAAATCATTTAAAAAAACCCAAACAGTAGAGGACTATGGGGGTTTCAAGTCTAATGAGCAGTAAATAAACTAAAAAAAAAAAACCAACACCAAACAAAAAAACAACCCACACACAACCAAAAAAGAACACCAAACCCAACAAAACCCCCAGACACACATAAATCACTAAAAATGTTTAAGGGAACACTGAAAAAGATGAAAGCTAACGCTTCACAGTGATAAATCTACAGTCCCCAACAGAAGTAGAATGGTAAGGTTGGAAGGGACCTCAAGGATCATCTAGTTCCAACACCCTGCCATACGCAGGGACACTTCCCACTAGTACAGGTCACTCAAGGCCTCATCCAATCTGGCCTTGAACACCTCCAGGGAGGGAGCATCCACAACCTCCCTGGGCAACCTGTTCCAGCGCCTCACCACCCTCACTGTAAAGAACTTCTTCCTAACATCTAGTCTAAATCTCCCCTCTGCCAGTTTAAACCCATTGCCCTTTGTCCTGTCGTTGCAGGACCTTGTCAATAATCCCTCCCCATCCTTTCTGTAGGCCCCCTTCAGATACTGGAAGGCTTCTATCAGGTCCCCTCGAAGCCTTCTCTTCTCCAGGCTGAAGAGCCCCAACTCTCTCAGTCTGTCCTCATAGGAGAGCTGCTCCAGCCCTCTGAGCATCTTTGTGGCACTCCTCTGGACCCGCTCCAACACTTCCATGTCCTTCCTGTGCTGAGGGCTCCAGAACTGCACACAGTACTCCAGGTGGGGTCTGACAAGAGCAGAGTAAAGGGACAGAATCACCTCCCTTGCCCTGCTGGCCACGCTGCTCTTGATGCACCCCAGGACTCAGTTGCTGTCTGGGCTGCATGTGCACACTGCAGGCTCATGTTGAGCTTTTCATCAACCCAGACTCCAAGGTCCTTTTCCTCAGGGCTGCTCTCCAGCCATCCACCACCCAGCCTGGATTTGTGCTTGGGATTGTGCCTACCCAGGTGCAGGACCTTACACTTGGCCTTGTTGAATCTCATGAGGCTGGTACACCTTTAGTTAATTACCTAATGTCTTCTGTGATACATTTCTTTGATGTTATATCTGCAAATTATTGTAAATAATTTGGGTAGGATTACTTGCAAGATGGATTCCTATCTGATGATTGTTGAGTTCATTGGGTACTGCTGTTGATTTTATACACTTAATGCACTGGCTTGACAACAGAGTAATATTACTACTTCTGATGGTTTGAGACTAATTGGAATTTTTTAATAGAGAAAATTATATATAGGCTGTGAAAAGGAAACAATGGTGATGTCTACTTCACTCAAAGGCTTGCTGAGAGGTTTAAGATAAGAACTCAAAACAGACAAGTCAGAGTCTCTGGGGCACAGCATCTCGGTCTAGCAGCTTCTGGTTTTTTCTTCCCTCTCCTGGGTAATCTCACTAACCACTTTTCTTCTAACCTCCCTGGCCGATCCTCCAAGCTCACCTTGCATGTAAGGCAAACCTTGGGGTAAGGTATAGGGGTGGGGAGAAGGTGGAAGGGTGGCTGGGAGCCCCTCCTGGGGTCTCTGATTTCTGGGAGGAGTGTTGTTTCTGTATTACCTTTAACTTGCGTATTTCTGTAAATATTCCTGTATATAGTGTATATCTCTGCTTGTACATTGTGCAAAGCTGTAAATAGAGCTTCAGTCCTTAACTTCCAGCTGGATGAATTCTAGTCTGGGTCATTTTACAAAGTGTGGGGGAGCCAAGAACTCCCAAACCATCACACTATTATAGTCTCACTCAGAGTTAGTATTGAGCACCTCTTAAGATGCAATGAGACCTTAAATCATCCAGTGAGTTAAACAGAACTTGTGGTTTCTTTGCAACTCCTAAAATCAGTTTTCAATTAGAAGTGAAAGTCTACATACTGTATTAAATCCTCTTTGACTTTAATGAGAGTTTCTCACACCAAATTCAAAGGTTGTGCATCCAGGATGTTTGGTTAGTCTGTACTCTGAAAACAGAGCAAACGCCTATTCATTTTGCTTACCAAATGAGAAGCAAAAGCAATAGCAAAGACACATCTTGACAACTTTACGCCTGTTGGGCGCAGATTTCCAAGCCTGCCCCAAGCACTGAGCCACAGCTCACAGCCAGGCTGCCTCTGCAGCCTTGCTGTTTCACTCACACATTTCACCACATGTGTGTGAGACATCCATGATGTCTTACTTCTCCAGTTAACTGAAACAGGATAATTCCCTGAGCCCAAACAATGAGAATGAGAACAATGTAGATGAGGAAGGCTAAGGGCTACTCAATCTGAACCCCATTAACTACACAGAGGAAGTCAACAGACATTAACTTTTTGGAATGTACTTTGACATCCTTGAAACACCACATGGTATATGGATACCTGAAGACCACAGGTATAAATGAAAGAAAAGGAGACACACAAAAAAAAAAAACTGCAAGAGAGTGATAACATGTTTGGAAGTCCTCTTAAACTCCTGAATTACTGTTTCCCAGAAGTGTTCTTAAAAAACAGTCATAAAGGTTAGCCTAGAAGTGGCTCTTCTAGGGGTAGGTGGGCTACATGGCTGTTCCCCAACCTCATATCATAACAAAAGCAATGAAGACTGAGGCAAGGGAGGGAGAAGAGCTTTAACTCAGTCTAATGCCTCCCTCTGAAGGGTTTTAAATTTTCCTGACAGACATCACCAAAGCCCTACAGCCACCAAAAGGCTAGATACATTGTAAGGAGATATAAAGCTAGCCAAAGTCTGTGGTTTTAATAGAAATAGAAGTTGTGTTTGACTATGGAAGTTAAAAGTGTTACTTAAAACACAATAGGAAGAGGGAAAAGCTAAAGCATGCCAGGAAATTAAAAGTTATGGAAAACTATAATGAGATCTGGAAAGACAGAAAAGTGATGAAGTGTGATGGTTTGAGAGTTTCCCACCCCCATACACACAATGAAATCACCCACACTAGACCCAGCTGGCTGGAAGTTAAGGAATGAAGCTGTATTTACAGCTTAGCCAGTTTACAAGCATATACATATACACAATATACAGTTATATACAAGTTAAAAGTAAAAACCCCAGGTAGCAGAAACAGTGACAAAACTTTTATATCACTAGAGATAAGGTTGCTGGAAAGAAAAAGGCACTACAAGAGGATAACTAGAAGACAGGGAAGGTCATGGATAGAGTTGAGACACAACTACTCAGGATTTTTAAAAGAAGCCTTTAAATAGATGAGAAATTAAACTCCTGAGTATTCAGCACAGTTACCTTATTTCTGTGTCACAGCTGAGCCATCTATAGGAAATATCGTATCACTGGTATTTAAACAAATAAAAAGGAAGGGGAGTCTAATGCAAAGAGAAAGAACAGGGAATATTCATGGCAGAATGAAGAGGCTCCTTTTAATTCCCACTCCTCCCTAGTTCTTTCATGTCTAATTTGGCAGCTGCTGTGGGGTAAAACCTGCTCCTGTAACAGGGGTAACACCAAAAAACCCCCACTATTCAGTCTCCTTGTGAGGTTCCTTATGAATATCTGGTTATTTTATGTACTTATCTCAGGGCAAAATCCAAACTCAGAAATACAAAATTGTTTAAAAGGTTTTTAAGGAACTCCCCAAGAATGAGATAATCATTCATGAGAATTGATGGAATCCCTACAAGTAATCAGCTCTTGCCAAAGACTGAACTAAATTAGAGGGACAGTGTTGAAGCCTGCATCCTGTTAAGAATATACAAGAGGAAAATGTTTCGTGCATATTTTGCATACATTTTTCCACTGTCTAATTGGTCTGGAGGAGTGAGATAACTCATAGCCTATTGTTCTGGCAAGCCACAAGTGTAAAGAGAGAAGGGAATTGTTAACAAGCTAATATTAGTCCAGTAACATGACTCAATCGTTTTATTTCTATCTGTTGGATGGATGTCACAAATTCTCACATAGGAAATTTGCTCTTCCTTTGCTATAAAGATTAGCTATGACCTGTGATACCAGTACTTTGCTGGAAGGAATAGTACAGGAGCTTCACTGCTGTGTTATTATCTAGGATCTATTATGTTTTACATTTTTCAAAAAATCTTTAAGCTAGATCTTTGACATTCAACTGCCTATAAAGACATACACCACCCGATGAGAAGCTTTGATGTGCATTTTGAGGATTAAATAATCTAGATGGAAGGCAATGTGTTTCCAGCCAAGAAGAAAACTATGGAGGAAATTTTGCCTCCTGCCGTTTAGCGCTGCTGGCAGTCAATACCTTTTAGCCTACTCTCTAAATTTGATTTCATACATATTTACAGACTATTTTTCCTCTTACTACTAATTCTTTTGAGACCAAATTAAGAACAAAGATAGCAAGAACAGGCTTCATCAAATAAAAATGTAAATATGCTGCATCTCATTTTTGGATGAAGAAAGTTTATTTAAATATTTTCTCAAATGGAATATCTTTGCAGTATCATTATTGCTACAAGTCAGAGTAACCCACAGAGGCTTAAGCAAATTTATGCATCTAAATAACATAGCTTAGTTTAAAAAAAAATAGAATTTTATGCATTTTCAGATATGGGAAGAAAAGTAATAATAAAACAATTAAATACTGAAGACAAGATAATCTTACACCCTATATTCAGGGTAGATTGTCAGGTAGTTCAATAGTTTTAACTGTGAAAGACACTGGATTGTAACACTTTTTTTCCCCCACATTTTTGAAAGAAAAATGAAATATCTAAAACTGAAAATGATGGTGCCTCTATGAATTGATATTAATCCATAAAACACTTCAATTTTTTATGTTCTTAAAAGAATTCTAAACCCCATTAATGTTTTATTAGCAGCCTACCTTTTCTGCCTGATTGACTTCACAGCTAAATAGGCAAATCTAGTAGATACAGGGTAATGCCTTGATGAAGCCAATGAATCTACAGCAGCATCTTTGGTGGAGTCAAAACCTTGCCAGAGATGTTTCACTTCCATATTTAAGGTGAATGTAAAAAACAAATATACCTGAATACTCTGATGGGTTTTACTCAGTTATTACCTCTACTCACAGACAAATAAGTAATTTAAAAGAATGTGGAGAAAAAAATTACCAATAATTGTTGCTACAAACAATAGAAATCCTTACATTCCATCAGTTTCATTTTTTCAACATATCTTCATCTCTACTGACAGGTTGCAGTTCAGTACAAAAAGTAATGTACAAAGCATTGATCATAAGTAATTTTGACTTCTAGATTTAATTTTAAGGTTCTTCCATTACATTCCACCCAACTGAAAAAAAAAAACCAAACCAAAAAAACCCCAAAACCACATAGGAGTCTCCCTACAGGGTTTACAGAAGCAAAGCAGCCACTGTTTCCCCCTGTCTCCTATCACCAAATCATAGAATGGTTAAGGTTGGAAGGGACCTCAAAGATCATCTAGTTCCAACCCCCTGCCATAGGCAGGGACACCTCCCACTAGTACAGGTACTCAAGGCCTCATCCAACCTGGCCTTGAACACCTCCAGGGAGGGAGCAGCCACAACCTCCCTGGGCAAACTGTTCCAGTGCTTCACCACCCTCACTGGAAAGAACTTCCTCCTAACATCCAGTCTAAATCTTCCCTCTGCCAGTTTAAACCCATTGCCTCTAGTCCTGTCATTGCAAAACCTTGTCAACAGTCCCTCCCCTGCCTTCCTGTAGGCCCCTTTCAGATACTGGAAGGCTACTATAAGGTCTC
>VWZE01012534.1:323483-364317 GCA_013396675.1 Eubucco bourcierii | reverse complement strand
GGCCTTGTTGAATTTCATAAGATTGGCCTGTGCCCACCTCTCCAGCCTGTCCAGGTCCCTCTGGATGGCATCCCTACCCTCTAGCTATCATCCCTGCCCTCTAACTATAAGCCATTAGTTAAATCTGCTAAGAAGCAGAGTGAGCATGGTTTGAAACATCATGTGTGTTCTGTTAAGGGGCCTCTGCATGGCAATCTCTGATTTAGGTTAGTGTGCTGGTTTGAGGCTAATTGGAATATTTTAATAGACAATTACACTCTAGGCTGTGAAAAGAAAACACGGTGATGTCTAGTTCACCTAGGGATGTTCTGATAAGCAGGTGTGACAGAGGTAGGTACATTTTTTTGAAGAAGGTGGCATTCGCACTGCTACGGGCAAAAGAAGGGTTGCAATGAGAAGCCCACTGAATGTTCTGGGTAATGTCAGACCTGCTTCCTTTGCACTCCCCAGCTTCTAAGAGCATACAAGCCAAACTCACTGAGCTAAGGATGTCAAGATTTACATGGGAATCTGTATATTATCCTCACCTCCAGGTATTTTTTTACAGAAGAATATATTAGAGCCTGCTACCTTGAGTCACTTTCTTTTGAGGAATTGAATCACAGTTCTACTTCTTCTAAAGTGTCATATATTCACAAGCACAATATTAAACTGATATGTGTTTGTTATATAGTATATAGCTGTCCTTTATTGATGTCTCATGATATTTCTATATAGGGCAAGATAAAATCTACTTGAAAGAAGAATAAATATGTTAACTGTGTATCTCAAGAAAACTCATGCAGAGAAGGAGAGATTAATCTTTTTGTAAGTGTTGGCAACATTTCAGAGATATAGCTACAAAGAATTGTAACAACTTTAACAGCAACATTATGTAGACTAGTGAGAAGGCTAAGCAAGGACTTAGAAAGCCAAACTTCCCCTTCAAGTTTCTGTCTACATCAATCAGCCTGGAGAAGAGAAGGCTTCGAGGGGACCTGATAGTAGCCTTCCAGTATTTGAAGGGGGCCTACAGGAAGGCTGGGGAGGGACTATTTACAAGGTCTTGCAATGGTAGCACAAGGGGCAATGGGTTTAAACTGGTAGAGGGAGATTTAGGCTGGATATTAGGAGGAAGTTCTTTCCAGTGAGGGTGGTGAGACACTGGAACAGGTTGCCCAGGGAGGTTGTGGATGCTCCCTCCCTGGAGGTGTTCAAGGTCAGATTGGATGAGGCCTTGAGTAACCTGTACTAGTGGGAGGTGTCCCTGCCTACGGCAGGGGGTTGGAACTAGATGATCCTTGAGGTCCCTTCCAACCTTACCATTCTATGATTCTATGAATCAGTAAACTGCCTGATGTTTAAGCAGTTAGTAAGCATATTCATTATCTCTAAGCTTATTCTTCTCAGTCTGCAGAAGGAAACCCAAATATTCTTAGTAACCCAAATACTCTTAGTCCAGGTTTATACCCTATAGGTTTTACTTAATTTCTCTGTTTCTTCAGGAAAACATCTGCAGCATCCTCTCTTCAACCACTGTGCTTACTGTTTGCCTCTAGAGGTTGTAGGGCAATGGTGTAATGGGCCCTAGAAACATGTCACTGCTTGGTTTTGTTGGCAATTGTCATACAAACTGCTTGACATTTCTCTCTCTGCCAAACTCCAGATGCAGAAATATTAACAGTACACAAATCTTCAGGAAATTGTCAATTTTTTTCAAGAGACTAGGAACATACATTTTTATGGTTTGTGTTGTAATAATAAAAAGCAAAACTGGAAAAGGAAAAAATATTATGTTCTAATAATGAAAGCAAAATGATCATGTAAATATTTAAGATTGACCTTTAAAAGAAAATATTTCTTGCTAAACATTTTTCTTTAAAAGCCTGGCATCTGATTTCTGCAGATAAAATGTGTTCATGACAGTGTTTTAATTATATCATATAATTTGTGAGAGCTAAAAAACTCAGACACTTTCCCATCTGCAAGATTATATTCAAGAGAGATGTTTAGCAAAATCTCCTGTAAGGATTGTATAACTCAGAATTACATAAATCAATGTTTTCACAAGCTCAGAGGTTTCACCACTGTAATTAAAAAGGTGAATTTTTCACTTTTGTTTTGTTATTCTTGTCTCCTGGGTCTGATTTATAACTTTTGTTACACAATTATATTCATTTATTTCTTTGTGCCATGTTGTACGTTCTTTCAAACGTAACATCCAGGGTGTCCTTGCTTTAAAATGTAGATGTAGCCTCTCCGGATGAAACTTGGTAGAACATCTGTGCTTGAAAGTATGAAAAATTACCACATTTTCTGAGTGAACCAGGCTGAGTGCTCACATTATACTGTCTCTATGAGAAAATTAAAGTGCTGCTGATAGCTGAGGGACTGGATGGCTCAAGGGAATCTTAGTGTGACACAGTCTTTCATCTGATGAAAACCAGCATGAATTTAGTCCATGCTGATAATGACCAAAAGTCATTAGCGTTTGTTCAGTAATGTATTTAAAATGAGTTAGGGGTCCAGCTCATGTCTTGGTGGTAAAGAGTCCAAATTAGAATAGAGCAAATAATGAAGAAATGTCTCTGCAAAAAATTACTTCATATTTTTTTAATTGCTATGCTTAAATTTCTTTCTGTTTATTACCTTCTTCATATTTTAACAAACAAGACTAAGGAGAGGGATGTTTGTGAATTTGCAAGATGCATCCGCAAAGTCTTACGAAAAGCAAATCCTAAATTTATAAAGGCAGGTATTTGTACTGGAAAAGCATCTGGTTTTTAGGATTATGATTATTCACTAAATACATTAAAATACGTTGTGTGGTCTCTGTGTCTGGTCAAAGCTAATAAGCAGCTTCTATTTTGTGAATCAGACACTAATAAATGAAGCATTTTCAAGAAAGCTACACAATCACAGACATTTACAAAAAGCATTCAAAGAAAACCACCTCACAAGTTAAACAGAGACTCCATCAAAATCTATGACATTGTATTAGCTTAATATTTGAAATACGTTGAGACCTGATGGAAATAAAAATGGAGAATGTAAGCCTTTGCAGAAGAGGAGCCAAGACTAGTACATGAAGTTATTCTAGCAGTGTGTCCAGAAGCTAAAAATCACAGATTGGTATACAAGAGATGACAAAATCTAGTAGAAGAATTTATTTGGCTCGTGTCCTTGAAAAAAAAAAAAAAAAGGTGTATGAATAAATATGGATATCTTGCAAAAGTACCTCCAGTGAAGGTATCTACAAAACTCTCACTAGGCCTGAAGAAGGACTATATCAATTTGAAGTAACAATGAGCACGTGCTCTTACAATAGTTAAGCATCTCTATGATATATAGGTATATCTCTGCCTGAATATGGCAGAGGTTTGAAGACTGCCATGCATGCAGGCAATTTATTTTCGTGGTGGGTTATTTTGTGAAAGTAAGATCTGAAAGTATATTAGAATCTGGTATGAGTAAGACATTCACAGAATCATTCATGTTGGCAGGGACCTTTGGAAACCATATTGTGCAACTCTACTGCTCAAAGCAGGCTCAGCCTGAGCAGATGGTTCAGGGCCATGTCCATTCAAAATTTAAATACTTTCAAGGGTAGACATTCCTAAATCTCTCTAGGCAACTTACTCCAATGCCTGGTGAACCTCACAGAAAGATTATCTTCGGTTTGCATGGAATTTCCTCTCTTTCAGTTTGTCCCCATTGTCTCTTGTCTTTTTGCTGGGCACCACTGGTAAGAGTTTGGCTTAATTTTCTTCACAGACTCCCATTAGTTATTTAGATACATTCATAAGACGCTCCAGGACTCTTTGTCTCTGGGTTGAACAATCCAAATATTCCCAGCCCTTCTTCATATGACAATTTCCAGACTGCACATTATTTTCCTAGACCTTTGTTGAACTATCTCCACTATGCCCATATATCTCCTGTGCTGAGGGAGCCAGAACTGGACACAGCACTCCAGACATCCCATTAAGACGGAGCAGAGGGGAAGGATCACCTCCTTCAACATGTTGGCAAGGTGCTGTCTCATGCACCCCAGGAGGCTGTCTACCTTCTTTGACACAAGAGCACATTACTCCAGACTGTTGAGGTCTATCTAAATGACAGTAGTACAATCTCTTGGTGTATCAGCTGTTCCTTTCAATTTCATAATGTCTGCAATGCAATTTTGCATTCTCTGGAACAGGTCTCTCAATTTCCAAAAGAATGCAATCAAAATAAGGTGTAAGTAGTCACGTAAAATGAAGAATCAGTCTCTGAAACCTGAGTGACTTCAGCTGCAAGGAGTAAATAAGGAGAACTATATGCTCAATGACAGGACAAGGGGCAACGGGTGGAAGTTGAGACAGGAAATTTCATGTAAACAGGAGGAGGAATTTTTTCACTGTGAGACTGCCCAGGGCAGGTTGTGGAGTCTCCCTCTCTGTAGACATTCAAAACCCACCTGGATGCATTCCTGTGTGATCTAAGCGATCCTGCTCTGGCAGGGGTCCATTCCAGCCCCTGACATTCTGTGATTCTGTGGTATAACTACAGAGCTGAGCTGATGGTCTTTCATGTGTAAATGCAAGAAACATTGATAACAAAGACATTATGGGTTATGGTCTCAGCCTTTAAAGGCATACAAGAAAGAAGGTTGAAAAGACAATTAACAACAGTGATTTGTTTGCCTTGTGTTCTGCACTCTTGACTAGGTTCCTGCTTCCTTGGGAATAGCAAGACTCTG
The DNA here is from genome assembly GCA_013396675.1 of Eubucco bourcierii. Lineage (NCBI taxonomy): Eukaryota > Metazoa > Chordata > Aves > Piciformes > Ramphastidae > Eubucco > Eubucco bourcierii. Next base: position 359,597 of record VWZE01012534.1, on the reverse strand, counting down.
TAGCATGCCAAATACACTCAAACAGTAGCAAAATTGTAGGCAAAGGGGAGCACTTCCAGCATCTACATTTCTGCGTGACTAACAATATGGCACAGGCCCCATGAAAGTCTGGACAGACTGCTGTTTTAGACAGTTCGCACCTTTCACTATGTTCATTCTTCTGCCACAGGGAAAAATGATGCTTAAGGCAGAATGACTATAAGACAACAGCCTTAAGCTAAAATGACATCACAAATAAAGAGTGCAAGAAACAATAGTAATGACAGCAATTGAGAGGAGAAAAAAAAAAAAAAAGTAGAACGGTGGCAAAGTAATCTGTCTTAAAAACTAGCTAGGACATTTGAAGATCCATTTAGAATAATAAAGAGAAAAATGGCAAACTGAAATCTATTATCATGCTTAAAAGTGTTCTTTTAACCTTCATTTAAATTAGTAAAACTTACATGTTCATACCCAATGGCAAAATACAGCCCTTTTCTAGCAAAACATGGAAGTTTGGTATTAATACAGATTATGTAATATTTAAAAACTCATCTATTATAAAGTCAAAGACATGACTATATTGCCAAGTATTGAGCTTAGCAATGAAACAGTAGTTCTCATCAAACTAGTCCAAAACCCAATAAAGCCAGCCAATGAAAATTTGGGGAAATTTTCCATTTCCAGGCCAGTAGTTGCAATAAAAGAGACAATGTCCTGAAAGTAACATCCATTTAAGTTTGGAGCACAAGCACCTTCTAACAATAAACCAAATGAGTTCTCGGTATAAAGCATGTCTTTCGTCCCTGAAAACCTGTACAGTGAATACAGCCCAAGGGAGCTTCTAATAAAATGTTATAAAACTGAAAACTGACATTAATAGAAAGTTCTGATACATCCTTAGCAACAACGAGTCCAATTCTCCTGCCACTGCATAATGGAAACACCAATTGGCTCCAATTTGCTTCGATTGGATTTCCTCCGATCAGAGACAGAAGAATGAGGCCCAGTCCTGCTGAGACATCATTATCAGAGGCAGATTTAGTAGAAAGCATTGGCTACAGCTGAAATATGTGAGTCTCTAACATTGCTCAGGCTTTGGTTTAAATCCATGGAGATGGATGAGACGTAGTTAATGTGGTCAATGCATTTCTTAGAGTCAATGACTTTCATATCATGAGGTCCACTGACAAGGTAAAGCACATGGCATTTCTGCCTTCCCACTGCATACAACAATTTCAAGTCTCCCTTTGTGCAGATTTATCCTGGTTCTTTATTCTTGAAAAATCTTCTAACATCTCCCACCTCCTTAATTATTGTGGTGCCTTTAGCCCATTCTACTTTTCTGTCTGCCCAAAGTTCTGACTCTGCTAAAAGAATCTGTCCATTCTATTACTCCTCCTTTCTACAGCATGCCTGAATTTTCAAAGGGAATGAAGAGGTACAGCAGTCCTCCTCATGAAAGTCAGAAAGGGGAAATGCAATCCATTCCCTTATCATGATGTTCTAACCAAGAACAGATACACTGCACCACAAAAAAAGTGCAAGAAGGAATTTACACTGTGCTAGAAGTATGTGATTAATTTTATATTGAATTCAACCTAATGTTACCATTTATTTATTTTCTTCTATTCAGGATTGAGATCCTATTGTAATACTACCAATAGAAAATGTTGATTTAGACTTTAAGTGTCTAAAATTGGGATTCAATTTAGATTTACTAAGACAGTAACTATGTTTATAAAATAAAAATTGATCAATAGAATAATTTTACTGAGATTTCATAGCTCCATTATATAAGAAGATTTGCTAAATTACTGTCCAAACTCTGCCTTTAGATGTACTGCAGCGAATTCAGAAGGTTGCTCACGTGAAAATGAAAACAAAATTTGACTAAAGAGTTGTTTTCTCTTTTGTTAGTGCTTATTTAACACTGAGGTTAAATCAAGTGCTTAGTTGCATATATTTAGGATAAAGGTAAGAAATTAATTGACATGGGTTTTGAAGCTGTGGAATGTGATAGTAAATGTCTAACAGCAGTTATTAATTGCCAAATTAATCTTTAGTTCAGAAAGATATCAAAATTGTTTATACTTCTGTAGGTACCAGATATATAAGATATAAATTAATGTGATATATAGCAATCCAGACTGTTATGGTTGTAATACATTTTGGTTAACAATGTGGGAAACTGAACTAGAAAGACAGTACTCAACTAGACTCAGCCAGCCATCAGCAACGTGTAGAGAGAGAACTCCTTCACATTGTTGCATGGTGTCAACATTTTTTCCACTTGATCCTAAAATCTGGGCTCATGTGTAGGTTCTCTCTCTGCAGGTTAGGCAGCCCAAACGAGGATGCCATAGTTTGCTTGCAGAATATTCACTACCAATTAACATAATTAATGGAGATCTTTAGAAGAGGAGTATAAAACACTGCAGGGTATTACTAATGCCTTGTCAAAATCTAGTCCTGTATGGATAGATGTGTTATCTGCATTTTTCCATCACTGTTTGAAAGGTTGATACCTTCAAGAAGGAGAAAAACAAACACTTCAAAGCCTTACCTAGACACACAGCAAGAGTGCAACTGTGTTTATCACTTCTATAAAGTCTTAAGATTCTCACCTATTCCTTCCCTCTTAAGATAGCTTTTTCCTCGAAGCAATAAAATGTATTGATTTTTCCAGTGTGCATCTGGGTAAAATTTCTCTTTCTTATTATGATTTCTTGGACTTAACATGTTTTATAAATGTTATTCTCACCAGTTGAATTCTGATTTTTATTAATGATTTCAGTGTTTTTATCACCCCTGTTTACTCCCTGTTTTATTGGCTGCTGTTCAGCAGTTCCAACTTGCCCTAGTCTATGGAGCACTAGCACAAATCTCAGCAACACTGCTCATTGCCAGTTTTGCTTTCCATCCTCCACAAACCAGAAACATTCTTCCAGAGTGTATTTTTCCAAGCTGACCTATCTCAAGTCTTGTGATATCAGAAGAATCACCTTTTTCTTTGCTGCAGTGACTTCCATTTCTTATTTTGTATGAAAATGCACAATAAGAAAAAAAATCTTTGGAAGTTAAATCTCCTATTTTTTTCCTCCCCCTGACACACTCACACAAACATAAGCTCACGGACAGCAGAGTCACAACATAAACCTCTGGATGCTATCTCCCCTCCTCTAGCTCATCTAATACAACCCCCCACTATAAGGGGTGGGAGGAGAAGCTAAATGGCACTGTCACACCCAAGGCAAAGCTGGATTTTAAATCAATAGCCTTTCTTTCATCAAACACTGTATCTGTGTCAGACAGATACACCTTTGTTCTTTCTCTTTCATGGCAAAGGGCCCATATACAAGGAATATAAAATCTTCCTGTCAGATCAGTCTTTGCTTAAATTTGTATCCACAGCTGATCTGACTGACCAAAACGAAAAAACCAAACAAAAAAAAAAAAAAAAAAAAAAAAAAAAAAAAACCAAAACAAAACAAAAAAACCCAAACAAACCAAAAAAAAAACCAAACCCCACCCAACCAACCCCTTTTCTCCTCCTCAGAGTCTAAGGACTTGCTCAGGGTCACACCAAACCCTGCCACCAGCATACCCAGGCTCTAGTATCTATAGGGGATTTGTTTGTGGTTTCCTGAGTTACCAGCTCCAGCTCACATTTCTCCTCTTTTTAATGTCATTCCTAATCAGGTCCTGCCTGAAACACAGTCCTCTGCCTTTTCTTTCAATCCTCCAGCTAAACCTGCAAATTAAACTCTCCTGCAACGTAAATTCACAATCTCACAATAAGTGTTGTTTTGCAGCCAGAAGCCAGGCTTCCAAAAGATGCAAACTTTAGCCATTTTGTTTCTTAAAGTAAAATACTCTGGAACCACATTAAAACAAAACATAACTTTGGTGCTTCTTCTGAACTTCACATGCTATTAGAAACAAGATACAAAGATTCAATAACATATACTCTGTATCAGTAATTAATATACTCTGTATCAGTAATTAAATCATGGTTTTTAGAGAGAGAGTAAGGCAAGATCTAGAGTGCAGCCATACAATGCTATTCTATGATTTTTGTTACTACTCCTACCTACTGAGTGCTACTTGGTCTCTCTAGGAGAGACAGACATTCAATATATAAAACCAGTACAAGTTTATGCTACTTTTATCTCTACTTCTTGTTCCTCTGCGTTCATATTTGTGTGGCTGACTTGTGTGTGAAATGGTTTCCAAGTTTTCAAGCAAAAAGCAGTTAAGAAACAAAATATTTATGCTCTTCTAACTTGTGCTTCCTGCCTAGCTAGATCCAATACAGATGCAAAGTCACTGGTTTGCAAGAGATCTATAATAAAATAATTAAATTAGTGAGTTGTGTTTAGATCAGAGATTCTTGGCTGCCAGCTCCTGAGAACTCAGGGAATTTAGAACCACAGAAGGATCATTTGGAGTCCATTTGGCAGAAACGTCAGAAACTTGCTGCTCCTGGGAACATCCTTTTCCAATAACATTTATAGCTCTAGATGGAAGTGAAAAGTACCATATGTTAAGAGTTTCCTGCAAAGCTTCCTGGTAAGAGAGGAAATAAATTCAACTTGTCACATCTGCTCGTGGGCCAGTCAAGTAGGATTTTATCACAGCTTTAAGTGGTGTACAAAACCGCCCTGTTATCAACTGAAGGGAGCTTTACTTCTCAAGGCTTTTTTTCAGTATGCATGTTCATATAATCTCAATCATGAAGCAATTTATTTGTCAGTGGAATTTGGTAACATGTATTATTATTTATCTCTAAATAACAAAGATTACTCAGTCATTCAGCTAGTGGTAATAATTCATTTGGGAGCTAATTTGCATAGTTCAGCAGAACAAAACTAAGCAGTCCCAACTGCCCTTCATTTTTTTGACCCCAGTTCTGCATATCGTATCACATTTTTCTCTTACAAAATACATTTAATTAAATAAAAGTCAAACTTCTGCCATATTCAGAAATCCTAAGTCCTACGCACTGTAAACACAATGCAAACAGCTGGCTCCAAACTCCCAGGGAGTCAGGGATCCCAAAGAAAATATTATAAACCAATACATATTGTCTCTGCAGTTGCTTAAGAAATCATTACTCCCTTTACAGAAAGCAGACATTCATTACGTGAAGTGCAAAGACAGCACAAACCAAGGTACTCTGTAGCAAGAATTTTTTGCAGCATTTACAGTGCTATGAAATTAGGCATAGCCAAACTCAGCAAGCTACACACATGTTTCTTGGCACCTTCTGCTGCTCTCATTGAAGTCAGAGGGAATTTTGCCACTGACTAAAGAAAGAGGAGGATTGGGCCCAAACTATGCAGCTATTTGCCAAAATAATCAAGTTACAGGAAATTGCTGCTCGAAAGGTAGATGTGTTTCAAAATTCCAGATGCCTACATGGAGCTGATCTAATTTACACACACTGGGCCATATACCATTCTTTGCCTCTGCACCTAGTTTGCTTTGATGTTAATGGCAATCTGATGCTGCTCCAGGGCAGTACAGTACATGTCCCTTGGAGCCCATTCATTCCACTCTATCGGTAACGAGCGCGCACAAAAGAGAGTAGAAGTAACACATCATATTACATCCAATATTCATGCAATTATTGAGGAACACTGTATGTATTACATTTGCAAACTGTCCATAATAATTTAATTTTCTCTCCTCAATTTATAATATGTTAATTAGGCATGAAATTAAATGCTTTTTAACATACAACTGATTACGCTATAATGTACCCAACAAAGATTGATTACTGAATAATAAATCAACATTTGCATAAATATTTATATAATTTTTTTTTTTTTTAAATTCCACTCTGCAGAAACAGATAACACGGGAAAATGATGAGTACTGTGACAGGAGCAGCACTTCATCTTTTAGAGGTTCTTCTTCTTGAGATTCGTCAAGACTTTACTACACATTAGGGAAACAAACTCTACAAAGAGCAGCATTGCAGCCCTTCATTAAATCTTACCAAAGCTTTGTAATAACACAATGTCATTAATACATGTTATTTTTAATGGGCACTACGAAAAAGAAAACTTGCTAGAGAAGAAGAAAATTCCACTTTAATTACAATGCAATGTATATTAGCTTTACTCAAGGTGAATTTTCATAAAAAGCTGATGTTCTATTTGGGAACCATTCTTGCTTTTGCCTGTACCAATGGCAAGACCTCTTCTTTCTGACCTTGGACTTATTCTCATATCTGACCCTTACAAAATCTTACTGCAATTATTTTAGCCTAGGTGCCTCTGTGATAAACTGGCACTTGTACTTATTACATTAACAAGGAGCTAAGGGTGGATAGTTGGTGTTTACAGGACACTAAGGAAAATTTTCAAATATGAGCAGACATCTAAATAAACTCCATTAACAGAGGCTGCAGAGAACTTGTTCAGTGTATTTCCCAGTGATTCTGGCCACACTCTGCCTGCAAGATAGCAAAACTCATTTTATGGACTACTTTCCCTTGAGGAACTTTCCACCAATAATGGTGGGACATCTTTTCCCTCCTCCATACACTGCCTACTCCAAAATTGACTGAAGGACATGGAAAAACTCCCCAAGTCCTCATGAGTTTTGGATTAGCTTCATATTTTGCACAATATTCTCATAAACCAAAGATTTTTTGCAGGCTAATTCCAGCATTGGGCTCTGTCCTGCCTACACTGAATGGGAAGGGAAATTACAATTTGAGTTCAGCAAAAAAGATCAGCTGCATGTAACTGGATAAATGCCCCTACCTTGGCTGACATTTTTTATGCTTTTTATTGGCCCATTTAGAAGTGTCAAAGATATTTTAAAATAACATTATTCAAAAACTGCAGCCAAAATAACAAAGTTAAGGGCTTTTTTTTTTTTTTTAACATACCAACCTACTGCTTGAAAGACAGGCATAAGGAGGGCTTTGGGAGAACTCACATTAGCTAGGACACATAATCCTTTAAAAAAAAAACCAAAACTTTAATGCCCAATTTAAGATAATAAATTAAAAATAAATCTCAGTAATACAAATAGGAAAAAGTTCAGTTAAGAAAACTATTATGAGAAAACCACAACTGTTGTTTTTTTTTTTTCATCTCTACTTAAAAGTCACTGAGTAGCCAGTAGCAAGTCCCACAGAGATATATTCCACACCAGAAATAAGACCAAAATGGAGCCCAGTTCTGGTGTGCTGCTGCATGTCTCCTGAGAAACACCTGACTACAGATGGAAACCAGTGGGAATTGTAGTGACTCAGGCTGTAACAGCATCAGAGTTTCGGATATGAATGTGGACTCCATTTAATAACTCTGTTTTCTTGGCCAGAAATCCTGTGATGTATTTGCTTCAATACGTTTTCGGGAAGCACTCCTTTTTAGTGGAAGGCAACTATTTAATATCAACTTCTATTAAAAAGGCTTGAGATGATTGTTCCAGTTTGGGCCACAAGCTCACCCAGTTCTGGAGAACAGAATTGACTCTCACCACTTTTCAGGGGTAAGAGTGAAGGCGCTGTACACTAATTGGAAGTTTAGAGAAAAATCCTATTTATAAGAGCATATATATATATATATATACATATATGTATATGGCAATTAGGTAGAATTAGTATAAAATCCCCTATGCCCAAACTGGGCTTCTAGAATTCTCCAGCCCTTCCACCCCCTAGTCAGCCTGTAAGGCAGGTCAAAACCACAACCCCCAGTTGTGCCTACGAGGCCTCAGTGGCCTGCCAGCTCCCTCTAAAGCCATGAGATAAGAGCACAAACCATAGTATAAGAGGCAGGGATGAGAAGGGGAAGTGCAGTCAAGCACTGTCTTTTAAGCTGTGATACCAGAAAGGGAATAGAATAATAGTATTGCAATATCCTGGGATGAGGCTTCTGTCCCTGTGGTTTTGTTTAAGAGGGACCTGGGACCCCTCAAATTACCACAACGATACATCCCCTGGCTGCTGCATCTCTATATCTGAGAAGGGAGGTGGTCTGAGACTCTACACAGCTGGGAGATCAGGGGAGGAGTGTAATGGGCTATCCCAGAGCTCCTCCTGGGCTCCTCCCAGGGACTGCACAGAAACTGGCACAAAGCTGTCTTTCAGGCATTTTCTCTGGAGGTATATTTTTTCTTCTTTTCTCCATACTTCTCTGTCTCATTCTCAACTATTTTCTTCCTATTTTTTTCCCCTGAGGCACTGCATAAGAGGATTTAGTTTTTAAGAAGTAATACTCTCTTTGTGACTATCCCATCACAAGTAGAAAACACCAGACCATCCATGTCTGCTAAACCACATTCCACCTCTTATTGTCATTCTGTGTTTGGCACCATTTCCTAAAATGCACAAAACTGTGCAAGCTCAGGTACAAGCTGGTAGTACTGCTCAACACACTAAATTCTTAGAGTTTTTTTTACTGTGATCTGAGAACGATTAGAAATATCAATAATTCTTCCACACAAAAACAAAACTGGTGCATAAAGAGACAAAATTATTTTAGAGTGTGCACCAAATCAGTAACAAAGTTACATACTAGTCACCCAGCTGGTAACCCACTGGATGATCTGACATCCCTCAAGTAACCAAATCAATCTTTCCTTCTTTTCTGATTCAGTTTAAAACTGCTTTATATCTTCCTTTTAATTTTTTTTTCCAATTATTGGAAGCTGTTCTCACCCCACTCCCTCTACCCCATCATTTGATCTAGCGGTCCCCCAGCCAGGTATAAGAAGGTCAGTGTCCTTGCCTCTGTGTCTTGACTGCCATCTTCCACATATCAAGTGCTTGTGCTCTTCTAGATCCGCTTTTTACTACTTGCTTTCTATATGCAGCCCACTGTGAAGTGACACAGGATGTTACATGAGGTGTACTGAAATGCTTTATTATTAAATATTTAAAATTAATCATGTGCGATAGTTAATTATTCATTCAAACAAACCATGAAAAATAGGGACTGCAGCAATTTCCTCTCTCCAGTACGAGATTGCTACTAAATGTATGGCACAATAAAACACTCAAATTAAAACTTCCTGATGTGACACCAAATTACTAAATATCCAAACCGCTAAAAAATTGGAAGTATAACCCTTGCACGACATATTCATTATATTCATGCCCTACTTAAAACTGCATACTGTTTGGAAGGAAAGAATATTCATGACCTCTCTTCTACAGATTGGAAAGGAAGCTTCTTGATTTGCCTGAAACTTCTGAACAGCAACATAAGCAAATCTTAAGGAAGGCACCTAATGGGCAAGCAGTTGGTGGTGTATGGCAAAATCAAATAATTGCAGAGTAGAGCATAACATCTCAAAGCCAGTCCTTCCCACTTGAACAACTTCATTTTTAGTATTCCTAATTATTTAGAGTGCCCTTCATCAATAGTGAGTGAGAGCAAAAGTTTGCTGTCCCAAAGAACTTGAAAAATCTTATTACATCCTCCTTGGCACAAGACTGGTGTTGGTGGAACTAGTCCTTGAAATAAGCAACACACAAAATAGGAAGAATTTGCAGGAAAGAAGCCTGGAAGAACAAAGGAAAAACATAGCACATAAGAAAGGAGTCTCAAAAAGAGATGAAGAGTAAGTCGCAAAGGAAAAGTTCCACTAAACTGGAATACCACACATATCCTGTTAACTCCCCAATGTTGTCTTGCATTTACCTTTACACCTCTTTGGCTCTGACTGAACAGCTCCTCTCCTGACCCCTCCCAACAACAGCCAAAGTCACAAAAAATGCCAGAAAGATAAAAAAAAGGATAGAAAAGCTAATAGAACCTAATTCCCAATTTTATTTTCATTAATGATTTTGTGGTACTTTCATCATAACCACAGCACTGTATAAGACTTCTCGTAATATTACCAAACCTTTCATGACACGCAAACATCAGACATCTGACTGAACTTAATGATTGTATTTTAAGCTGCCTAGGTTCTGGAAGAGATACCATTACAGTATATATTCCTGAAGACACAGTGTAACGATCAAAGCACTCTCAAAGTACAGCAATCAATGAAGGACTGTTTGTCTGTCAATCCTCCAAGAGAAGCAGGAGTGCCCGGCTCAGCAGAACAGGAGAGCATGCTGCTGTCTGAGGAAACCTCAGTTTAGTCACGGTCTCTTCAAGGCAATAATATTTTGTCAGTATTATTTCTTTCCTTACTATAAAAAGTGAACTGTCTTCTGTGAACCCATTTGTTAGGTTGCAATTTACAGGTTTAACCTTTCATTAGTCTCTATCCACTTTCATTAAAGCCACTAATTTGACAAGCGAATTACTTCTTTTTGAGAGGTTTGTCCTTTCTTTTCCAAAGAGATTTTTTTTTTACCTCATCTATCAGTGTGGTCCAGGCATTGGGTGTCATTACTGCCTTCTCTGCTGACAGAAAGAGGCTGGAACAGGAGACTGCCTGGGCTAATGTTTGCAGAGGTGCAAAAAGATTACATGCATAGATGAATGTTAGTAGTTGTCCATTCTCTGTTCTTCCTTCCTCCCTTTCCACTCCAGTAAAAGCTCATGCTCACCTGCCTTCATGTTACTGAAATATTCCTAACAGCAACTTTGAATCTTTTCCCCATGTGTGTCTTTCTTTCATACTTTCTCTTGCTTTGATTCTCCTTTGTTTTCTTCTGTTTCATCTTCTCTCTACTCAGGTCTCCAATTACTTGTTTCATCTTTTATTGGTTTTTTTCCCCTTCATAGAGTTGCTCTTTTGGTGCGCTGCTGACTTAAGATACTTTCTTTTCTTGACTCTTGAAACCTTTTTTGGAAAACATTTTCTTCTTCTATTTTTGCCCCCTTCCTTAAACAGCTTAGCAAATCTTTCTCTCAAGTACAACAACATAAGAAAATTTCAGCATTTTGTTAATTCAATCTAGCACTTTCTCAGTGTTGTTCTTTTCAGGACTATCCTGCTCCTGCTTGCAAGGATAGACAACTTTTTCTGGTCAAGGTCAGAGAGAGGGCAAAAGATTATGTTCGTGCTCTGATGAAGCTCTCATGATGCTTACTGGAGCCATTTGCTAATTTTGTACACCTGGAGAAGTTGCACCAGGAAGATTCTGGAATGCAGTTGGGATTGGAGATGAGATAAAGAGATAATTCATTGACATTTACTTGATAATTATTGGATGTATTTTTTTTTTTTTAAGACTAAAGGCAGAAGCACTCCAGAATCTCCACTTGAGGAAGTTAAGCTTCTCAAACAGGCAAGCTTTAATTGACAAGCAATCTCAGGCTGATGCAATACCAGAACAGCAGTCAAACAAAGCAGGACACAGATCCATGTGAAGAATATTGGGAAGCTGCTTCATCTAATACTCAATAAACCCATTTCCTTCACTAGACTTTGTAGATTGGTATTTTAAGAATGTGGAAAATTTAGCTGCAGGCCAATTAGATCAATTTTCTACATCCATAAACAACCCAACAAGTTGAGTATGGTGCTCCTCATTTCAGTAAAGACAAGATTCCTGTACTGAACAGATCAAACTTCAGATGATTCTAAATGATTGAATTATAAGAACAATCTTCACTAGCTTAGCAAAGGGACCTTATGCGGTCATTGCATTCTTTTCTAAGGAGAATAAGGTTTTATTTTATTTGATTTTTAAATGATCAATTGAGGGAAAGTCATCTGGTTACAAGAATTCTTCTAATTATTACGTTTTCACAGTATTAAATACTTTAAGCTAAATCTACCAGCCTTTATAAAACTGCTGCTCCTCCCCCTTCCATATATACACTTTTTTCCTTCTAAAAGCCCTCTACTGAATTAGCTATTAGGTGCTAATTGCAAGTGATTAAGCACTCACTAGTCTTACTCTTCTTGCTTTAATATTAATGAGATGTATTAGCATGGAACACGGTTTGTATTAATATTATAAATGGAAGCCTGCATGGATCACTGCCTACTGTTTTGCATTACAAGAAACATGCAGCTAAAGAAAAAAGTCCAATTTAGACCAGAAAAAGCCTAGTACACCATATATTTCTGTTGACAACAAAGAAGTACAAAGACTGAAGGAAATAAAGTTAAATACTATCTATTTATATAAACAGCCTATCGTTTTTTCCATAATCACCAGCAGCAAACATATAAAAAGATACATTTCTCTCATCCATCTCTGAAACCTCTGGAATATATGAGGCTAAAGTAAAATCTAAATTACTCAATTAAGCAGAGTCATCCCACAGAGAAATACCTTTTTTGCCTTACTTTAAAGAAATAACTTTTGAAGCTCCTTTTTTCTGTGTATAGCAGATTCCATTATTCAGCCACCATGAACATTTAAAAACGTAGATCTGTGAGCATACACAGCTTAACTAGTTTGCCTTGTCTTTCTTAAACAAAACAAGTTGTGTGCTAAAATAGACCCCAGTCTGTTAAAAATGAAAAGCATTAGTTTCATTCTTTGTTGTCTTACGCAACTGTAAATGACCATAATATAGTGAGATGATAGGCAAATGAAAGCTCTCTGCACACAAAGCATGTTGGTTCTTAAGAAAGACACCTTCTACAAAACCTATCCCTTTATGGGGAGCCTAAAGAGTCTCCAAGATGAAACGTTTAATGGTGGTTGTTGGGAAAGTATGATATGAACACTTGAGGTTTCCCTTACACAGAAAACACAATAGATCTCTTTTCTCTTCTCCCTTAAAGTTGATTATGAGAAAAAAAAAATCTGTGAAAGATGTTATTTATACAGTAGCCTTCTAAATAAGTTTGAAGGATCAATACAAATGTGACTTTAGAAAGAGAAATCCTGAGAGTAGAAACATGAAACGAGCAGCAGAACAGTTTTGCCATTATAATAACAGCAGGAGGGCATAGCAACAACCGAGAAAGGATTGATATCAAAGCTTCAGGTTATAATGTCCTGTACACATATGTTACTGCTGTTGACATCAATGAAGGATATCCACAAACAGCAAAAGGAGAATTTCATGTAGAGGAAGCTCTCAAAAAAAGCAAGCAGCTCAATCACATCACACCATACAAAACAGGGCAGCAACACTCATCAACCTACTGCTATGGACGACTGGTGCACCAGTAACCTCTACCAGTTTGGAAACTATGCTTGAATCAAGAGGCATCAACACAGAAGCACAGCTGGGGAAAAAAAAAAAAAAAAAAAAAAGAGACATGCACAGGAACAACAAACACAGGTGCAATAGAGTCAATTTGCAATGCAAGCGAAGGATCCTCCCTGGCAAAACACCACCACCACTTTTCTATCTCCTCTACATTGCCTTCAACTGTTGCTCTTGTGGAACTTCAAATTCAGTACTGATCCCACAGCAAAGCCTGTTTCTGTGTACCTCAGACACATCAGCTCAGTCCTGTCAGCTTAACTCATCAGTGTAGGACATGGTGCAGGCCAGGAGAGAGAGGACTGCTTTAGTACAGAAGAGAGAACTGATGGCAGCTGTACCATATTGTGTGCTACCTTTGGGAACCAACACGTCACCACCTCATAGCAAGTTACTTGGTTTGGTTGTTTGGTTAGTATATATCTTCTACTTCTATTTCTATACTATTGGTTTTTTACTTAAACTTCAAAATGTGCTATGGGGCAATGAGTAGATTGGTGACCTCAGCTAAAGGTTAGGTTAACTGGGGTTTTTGGTTTGGTTTTTTGGTGTTTTGGGTTTTTTTTTTAACCAGGCTGGAAGAGAACTCCTAGATCATCCAGTCCAACCTATCACCCAGTCCTAGCCAATCAACTAGACCATGGCACTAAGTGAACACCTCCAGGGACAGCGATTGCACCACCTCCCTGGGCAGCCCATTTCAATGCCAATCACTCTCTCTGTGAAGAACTTCCTCCTAATATCCAGCCTTGACCTCCCCTGGCACAACTTGAGACTGTGTCCCCTCATTCTTTTGCTGGTAGCCTGGGAGAAGAGACTGAACCCTACCTGGCTACAACCTTCCTCAAGGTAGTTGCAGATATCTTTGAGGTCACCCCTGAGCCTCCTCTTTTCCAGGCTGCACACTCCCTGCTCCCTCAGCCTCACAGGGCTGTGCTCCAGGACCCTCACCAGCTTCATCGCCCTTCTCTGGACACATTCCAGTACCTCAACATCTCTCTTGAATTGAGGGGCCCAGAACTGGACACAGGACTCAAGGTGTGGCCTGACCAGTGCTGAGTACAGGGGAAGAATAACCTCCTTTGTCCTGTTGGCCACACTGTTCCTGATACAGGCCAAGATGCCATTGGCTCTCCTGGCCACCTGGGCGCACTTCTGGCTCATGTTCAGGGTTTTGTACCCATTATACAAAGACACATTTGGAATCACTGTAACTAGAAAAATACTCATTTTTTAACAATAAAAAAGTTTACATTATTTTTTTAAATTGTTACTAGATTTTACAGGGGATTATGAAGATGTATCCTTAATGAAGCTAATAAATATTTTGCTTTTGTTATGTTTTCTATTGCACGTCATTACAGAAAAGAACCAACCCTGGCACAATGTACCTTTACCATTTAATGATTTCTGATATCATCATTGTGAAGCACCTTTTGCATAGGTGACTGCTTTCCCAATATTTATCCCCTACAATGCATCTGACAGAAAGCCGGGAGCTGACTGAATTACCCACTGTCACACAGTGATTCTGCGGCAGATTTGAGGCTTAACCCAGTTCACTTGAATCCTACTGACTCGCTCCTCTGTCACAAAAGCTGACATACACTTGTTCATCTAGAAGGAATAAAGAAATGCCTTCTACATTTATCAGTCAGTTTTCCAAGATGGAGGTTGATGAAAATTACCTACTTTCCTGTAAAAGGATGAATAAAGGGTTGCTCACTTTCAGCTTCTCCATTAGTCCAGGGATACACCCTGGATATTAGTAGGGTTACTCCCAAAGTAAATCAGATCACATGGATTCTGATAAAATACCGATATCAAGTTAAAGTTATCTTCCAAACCTTGAATTCCAGCACTTAAATTATTGAATTTACAACCTTAATAATGCCTGAGATTTTCAATGTATAGTTTTGTTTTGACTGCATATACATAGAATTGTCACAGAAATTCAGTGTTTGCCCATATTTATCACACACTGTCACAGAAGTTTCTCAGCCTTCTGTTCTTAGAATTGGAAATAAAACTATTGCTAAGAATATAATTTTCAATAAAAACTTCTTCCTACAGTAATACTGAGCATTCCTTGGAGTAAACACTGCCATTTCTTCCCCGAATCAATGAAGCCAAGCAGTAATATCAAGTGAGCTCCATGTCTGATTATTATTCAATTTGGGTTTAATTTCTAATGCAAGACAGGAAAACACAACAGCAGGTTCCCATCTACAGTGAGGTCTGTCCTCTGGGAATTATGTACTTCTCACTAGCAGTGGCTAAGTCCTCTTTGCAGCAGCAAGACAACTATTTATTCCTCAGAACCTTATATAAAAGTGATAAGCAGATGCTGTCTTCCTGGGTGCTGCAGCTCACCCATACATGATTCTGCCACAGTTCTTTCATTTATGTTCTCTGCTGCATCAAAGTGATTTGAGATTATTGCCAGTGGAATTCTGCTAACATGAATTTTGGGATTGAATTGTTTTAGATCAGTGAATGTTCCTACTGTACATTGGTGACTATCCATGCAAGTATTTATTCTTCAGATATGCTAGTGATGCTTCTCTGAAAATGAGTGTTTGGAAGGAAGACAAAACAAAGGCAAAAATAACAGTAAACAGTAAACTCAAGACTTCTTGTGGTAATAAGAGAGTCAGAAGGTTGGTAATTGGCTGCACATGCTACTCAGTTCACAGATGGTGTTGCTACTCTGTATTAAGATTTAATTTCTGCTGGCTTGCTTTCTAGGGTATTTCCACTAGCTTCCTTTTAGAACAAAAGGGTAGATTAGCCACCTAATGGTAGAGGAGTTGGCACAGTGTATGGCTTTGCCAAGATTATTATATCTACCTCTGTGAATAAGTTTTCATGGTGTAAGGTTTTTGCCTGAATGCACATCATTGTATCCCACTACTGCCCTTCTAATCCATGCGACCATAGAATCATAGAATGGAAAGGTTGGAAGGGACCTCAAAGATCATCTAGTTCCAAACCCCTGCCATAGGCAGGGACACCTCCCACTAGTACAGGTCACTCAAGGCCTCATCCAACCTGGCTTTGAACCCCTCCAGGGAGGGAGCAGCCACAACCTCCCTGGGCAACCTCTTCCAGTGCCTCACCACCCTCACTGGAAAGAACTTCCTCCTAACATCCAGTCTAAATGTTCCCTCTGCCAGTTTAAACCCATTGCCCCTTGTTCCGTCATTGCAAGACCTGGTAAATAGTCCCTCCCCAGCCCTCCTGTAGGCCCTCTTCAGATACTGGAAGGCTACTCTAAGGTCTCCTCAAAGCCTGGTCAGCAAACACATGCTTCAAATTACACTATTTTTCCTATTTTGCAGCAATAATTTAATGAAGAGTTAAGATATTTTTCTTGTTATAACAGTTCACTTTCAACAATTAGAGAGGTTTTTATTATTTCCTTTACAATTGTGTATTAATGCTGAAATTCATCTCCTTCCTCAGTATATTTAATTCATTTTTCAGGGTAGTGAGCATTCTCAAATTCCCCTTTCACAGAACCAGCTACCTTACCCAAGTGAGTAATAGTTGTTTTAGCTAATGCATGTCACGGTAATCGCAGGAAAATTTCATTCAATGTATAGCTCCATGAAATTTTCATAGAAATTACAGTTCTTTACCTTCCAGTACACAAATTGCATCTATCTCCTGCACTATGTGACTCTGGACAGTGGGACAGTCAGAGAGACATTTGTCTTCCCTGCTGATTACATTGCAGTGGAATCGCCTATCTTCTTTGCTGCCTTAGCCCTACTCCTCCAAATACATGGAGAAGTGGGAAGAGAATCTCTGCAAGGTTTGGTCTCTTACAGATATATAGTGACTTGATCTTACACAGATATGAACCACCATTCCCTAACTCGTGAAAACATTTCAACCTTTGTTTAGCTTTTAATTCAGTAAATTATCTAACTGAGGTCCATTGAATTACTCTGGTACCTAAACACAACACATTGAAGCTGACAGTGGGACAAAATGTTTTGCACTTCTAAAGCTTGTACTCTTAACTAATTAAGTCTTAACTGAGTTGTGGAATGAGAGTTTTACCTGTTTTACTTCCTCTTGTCTCGAGTCCTTAACAACAAATACATTTTTCAGTCATCTCTCATTGCACCATATGAGGTCTGCAGACACTACACCTTTGAAGAGGCAAACTGAGATAGGCTGATCATATGACATAAAAAATACACAAGAATTTAGGTAAGGAGTTGGGGCAGGGAGAAGAAATGGGAATGAAACCATGTGCTTAAATCCCTGGACAAGAACTGCTCTCTCTATGCACTGTACATAAGTTATTTATATGCCACCATTTTAATGGCTCTTCAATGAAAAACATCTTGTTACCATAGTAACTGCCACATTGCACGCTACCTCTGAGACCGCGACACCATCGTACCAGACATACACAGTGTTTTGCACTAAGTCATGGGCATGTCTGGTACACTAAAAAAAACCAACACGCACCTATTTTCTCTGCCTTAAGCCATTATTCTGCATGCACACTATCGGTGTGAATTTCTCAGTATGTAAAAGGAAAATTGTGCTCTCGTTATTTGTCTTATTGTTTTGGCAAATGGCAACATATGCTTATAATGGTAACTCACAATGGCGGGAATCACGTTATTTCCAATTATTCTTTTGCCTCTCCAAGCGCCCATGAGCTATTTACAAGTTGAAGGTTTTGTTGAATTGTTTCATCTCATTTTAAAAGTGCCTATTTAATGTATTTTGGCATTTCTGTAATACTGGTTTTTCAGGATACTTTGCAGGAAGTTATGCTTGTTGGCAACAGAAATTCCCTGCAAAGACTCTCACTGTGAGGTGCAGGCAGAGGTCTGTCTCCATCCTTCACTCCATCAATTATGTATTGTTAGCCATTGAACAAGTAACGCCTGTTGCCCTAATTGCTTCCATATTTCTATTCAACGTTATATTCTTTGTCAGTCATAACTATCTCCAAGATTTAAAACTACACAAAAAGTGGACTGAATTTTCCCTTTGGGAATAGACACAATAAAAATGCTTTGCTGTGAGCCTGAGGAAACGTTGAGTGTGTGTATATAGTCTCCACAGGTAGAAATTCAGAATAAAGTATGCAAGTGTCTGCACGCTGCATACGATAACAGTTCTGAAATCTGTGAACGAACAGCCGGCATAGCTGAGGAAACCACAGGTAAACAGTCTGCCGTTTCCAATTTGATCAGTGTAACATCTTCAGACACTTTAGTCACTTTAAAACGGAAAGGTTATTATGCTTTATCATACAGTAAGTTTTGTTTCATTTTGCGGTTTGGGGTTTTGGTTTTGTTTTTTTTTTGGTGTGGGTTTAATTTTTTTGGTTGGTTTGGTATTTTTTGTTGGGTTTGTTGTTCTGTGTTTTGGAGGAACGTTATTTGTGTTTGCTTGGTCTTGTTTTGTTTTTTATCAAATTAGAATTAACCCTGGAGCCTACCTGTGGCAAATAAAATATCAGTGTTGCTGGCTGCATTTACGATACAATTAGCAGAAACACCAAGCTGTTAAATTGCTATCATTACAATGTTGTTAAACATAGTAGCAGATACCACAGTGGGACACTGTTTAAAGATTCCTTGAAACAGGAAGGAAGGATGGAAACCATAATTTCCAGACTTACGGGTCCTGCTCTGCAACATACAGATGATAAAGAGAGAACATTTTTCACTGCAAAAAGCCTCCCTCGCAAGACAAGGATGCCAAAATTCAATACAGTTTCTTCCCAGCCTCCATGTTAAGAGCCCTGAAAGCCTCCTAACTTGAGGGTAGATTAAAGTCAGGTAAGTTTACTATACAGTCTAGCAAATTACTTAGAAGATTGACTCGGTTATACAGAGCATTGGGAGTAGTTAGAGCAATGAAGGACCGTTGCTAGGTCAGCATCACACTACTCCTATGGTTCTGCATTATAACACAAGCTTAGCAAGAGAAATGTAATTTTTTTTTAAATCATGGGACATATAATCACACCAGTAACCAGCATTTTTCCCCCATGTTATAAAAAGCATTACCTAATATACTTTTCTTTGAATATTTGAGAATATTCATTGTCACTGATATGGATAGAACTTGCTCAACTTAAAACTTTTTTAATTGTCTAAGAAAGTCTGAAAGCCCTGAGGCCACATAGGCACATTGCACAACAGTCTGTTTCTGCAGTCTTGTGGTATTTTCCTCTTATTTGGAAACTGGAACTGAAAAAAAACCAATGTATTTCTCACAATACAGAAATGAGCTCACCCCCAAGACAGATATTGGGAGCTTAAAGTCCTCACATCAGAAGTTATTTCAGATATAGCAAAACACACCTGTTTATAATATTAAGAATATCCTAATACCAGGAGTCTGCACATCTGCACATTCTGGGTCATGCTGCTGTGCAAAAATTGGAGGTTTTGTGTTGATTACTTTTCTGTCCAGATTGAAAGGAAACTCTTGTTAATTGTATCAGAAAGTCACCTGATAGTATGGTATTCAAACAAAAGATACAGGTCACAAAGAAGAGCTTCATATAACAAAGTCAGCACATTCATATAATCTATTTCTATTACCAAGTTTCAGACACAGAAGAAAGCCATATAAAATTCTAGATGTAACTGCAAATTCTGACAGTTTTTAAAAGAACAAGATGAAATTGTGTTAAGAATAATAAAGGGGTTCAAATCTTCCTGTGAGCACAGAAGTCAAGAAGAATAAACCCCAAATATTTAACATTAGCAGAATTTTAAATTTTATAGTCCTCTGATGTTCCCAGGTTTGGCTGTTTTCAAGGGGTTTTTTAAATGTGGTTATGTCTGATTTGGTTCTGCGCTCTTCAAATTCTTAAACACCCTTACACTTTGATCTCCCTTCTAGTTTTCTTTGCTAATTTTCTACTTCCCATTCTATTGAACTACTAAGACAGCTTTAAAAAGGTTACTGCAGATCTAATTGCACAAGTATCAATGATGTGCTTCTTTGCCACTAGTACCCTCAAATTCTCTGCATTAGACCACAACAGAACTTTAGGCTAGTTAATGCTTGCTCAGAAATTATTATCTACACTGTTATCAATATGAGTGATAAGGAATAAGACTTTTGAAACAGTAGAACACAGTATTTATGGTAGAGAGAGTGCAAAAACTGGATGTCACTTTGGACTTTGTTTCTTTACATTGTCAAATTCTTCTGCATTGTGCAGAAGCAGAATAGTTTAAAAAGTAATAAGAAAAGACACATAAGAGACTACTATTTTCTTGAGTTTGGTCAATTCAGTACATAGAGTTCCTTCAACCTATAACCCACAAGTGCCATCTGGGAGAAATTGCAGGAGTATGAGAAAGAGACAGGAAAGAGAAATATACCTTGGTTACATTAGAAGGTTCTTAATAGCTGCCAGTAAACTACCCGGGGGGAAAAAAAAAAAAAAGTTAACTAGTTCCAAACCTTCCCACGTACTAAAGCCAACTTCTAATAGCAGATTTTCAGTTCTGGAGAGACCTAGTCCCTCATCTAGGCATCCAGGATACATGTGACCAAGACATAAGTGTGAATTTTGTTACCCATCCTCAGCTACCTATGTTCTTGAAATGTTATCCATCTCTGATTATGTCAAAGGAACAAACATACAGGTATTACTTAAAAATTTGCTGAAGCAGCACTTACAAAATTATGCACTGATGACTCATGTGTGTTGGTTTGCAAGCTGACGTTTCCTAATTTTTAATCCTACCTTTCCAGACACCACTCATCATCAGCTGAAATTCAGGACCACAAGCAAGGAAGACTGAGCACATGGTTATAAGAGAGTGATTTTCCTAAAAGAGACAGTCATGTGAAAGCTTTCAGAACTTCTTTTCCAACTCTTTTGAGTTTTTAATGATTTGGATAGCGTGGGTAGTGGAAACAGATGCTATCGCCTCTACATTTTTGGCAGAGGATAAAGCAGCAAAGGCTAACATATTCATGCTGTTTGCAAACTGATGGATACCACAGATCATCTTTCCAACATACATTTGGGCAGGACAGAAATTTTTCAGATCTTGGTGGTATAAAATTATATCATTAATGTCTAAATATATCATCACTTTTTAAAAGAAAATAACCCCTCTGCGATGCATAATCCTTCCTGTTCTCAAATAGATAAAGGACACTTATCTGGGTATGCATTTAGATTCTTTCCTTTCCCACCAAAGGATCCTCAGATGGAAGACACTTTGCATGAGTGAACTCCATTATTTATTGCTATGACACAGCATTTAGTACATCCATCCAAGGCTTCCTGCAGTCTGAAGACTATATTAAGACTTAGCACAAGCAGATGTAACTTCACTGACATCAGCAGAGTGACACTTACATCAGGCCTCAACATGGTCTAAATACTGCAGTTTATGGTTTACATTGTCTATTCCTACTATAGAAGCCTTTGTAATTTAAATATAATTGTCTAGATCTGACCTAGAACTCAAGACACACAAGCTGCTCAGAAAAGACAATTAATGCAAATCAAACATCCATCTTTGCTTCACCATAAACTTCACTCTGCCCTAAAGCAGATTGGTTTAGGGTCTTAAAAATGTAACCTAAACTGCAACAAAGCAGTTGAATATCGAGGAGAGCTGATAAAGAGCTTGAAGCATATAACAACATGCTTTGCACCCTTTGCAGAGTGCTAATGCTGTCTTGAACTGTACGAAAAACATGGGTGGGATGGCAGGGAATCAATATTTTTCCCATTGTGAGAAACAGAAGGCCACTAAAGAGGGAATGGTGTTATTTTCAAGTTTCTATTAACCATGTCCAATAACAATTCAAAAGGAGATACTTGCTATCATTCCTTTTGAAGTGTGGTGAAAATACTGCAGTACACTTGTATTTTGGCTTTTAAAAGTGACAATTTGATTTTTCTAATTTCTGTATTTTTAGCCAAGTAATGTCCTACGTTTTTGTACAGCATGTTTCAAAAAGAGTGTGCCATGCTTTTTTTAAAAAAAACCAACTCCAGTTTAAAACCCAACTTGCCTCATACGAGACTAATAATTACTCGCCCCTTTACTCTGCTCCTGTCAGACCCCACCTGGACTACTGTGTGCAGTTCTGGAGCCCTCTGACCAGGAAGGACATGGAAGTGTTGGAGCGGGTCCAGAGGAGGGCCACAAAGATGATCAGAGGGTTGGAGCAGCTCTCCTATGAAGACAGCCTGAGAGAGTTGGGGCTTTTCAGCCTGGAGAAGGCTTCAAGGAGACCTTAGAGTAGCCTTCCAGTATCTGAAGGGGGCCTACAGGAAGGCTGGGGAGGGACTATTTACAAGGTCTTGCAATGACAGGGCAAGGGACAATGGGTTTAAATTGGCAGAGGGGAGATTCAGACTGGATGTTANAAGAAAGAAAAGAAAAAGAAAAAGAAAAAGAAAAAGAAAAATCAAATGGTCAAAACCGAAATCTTGGTTGTGGGTTTGGGATTTTTTTGGGGGGGTGAGTTTTTTTGGTTGATTGTCTTAAAATCACTACAAATATCCCTCGTCTCTTTTAAGCTCTCATGCTACTTCCATACACAGTATGGGACAAGAATTATTAGTGTAATCTGTCATGCATTTACTATCTTACTCAGTTAAAGCAGGAATCCTAAGATGAATTTTATCAATAATTGAAAGAGCTGTGTTAAGTACATTATAAAAAAAAAGGAAAAAAAAAAAAAAAAACCCAGCCCACAAACAAAAACATGTTATTGCTTTAAGAAAAAAAAANTGTTTTTATATTTTTTTGTTTTAAAAAAAAAAAAAAAACAACTTGCAGTGAATTGCCAGGAAAAGATATTTCTGCATTATATTGAAGTGTTCACTTAAAACAGCTCACCTTCAAGAACCAGCATTAAAATACTGTATGTTATTTCCTTGTTATCCTTCTCATGATTAACAGTGGTCAAACAGTCTAGAACCACGGTGGAGCCTTCAAGTGCTTTGCACGTCCTGATTACAGTGCTTGTGACAAGCAGTGACTTCAGTCTGATATTCAGGAATCACAGAACCAGAATCACAGAGAATCCAAATCACAGAATTAATCAGGTTGAAAAGACCTCTAAGATAATCAAGTCCAACCTATCACCTAACCCTTGTAATTAACTAAACTACTGCATTAAGTGTCTCATCCAGCCTCTTCTTAAACATCTCCAGGGATGGTGACTCCACCACCTCCTCAGGTAACCCATTCCAATGTCAATCTCCTTTTCATGAAGAACTTCTTCCTAATACCCAGCCTAAACTTGCCCTGTTGCTTTTTTCCTCTTTAGAGAAAGTTGTTTTGGTGAGAAAAATGCCTAGAGAAGGTACATTTGTGATGAAGAAGATGGGGACTAAGATGATTTTTTCTTAGGATTACTGTGTACCATATCTAATGCCTCTTATTCTATCTGTATGCTTGAGGCAATAAGCCTTACCAGTAAACCTTTCACCTTTCACATTTCGTATTCGAAGGCTGTCAAGACAGATGGCAGTAAATGCCATCTTTATTGAATTATGATCCGTAGCACTTTACCAGAAACAAGCAAGTATTAATCAAAGTACAAAGGTTTGAAAAAGCTAGAGTTGTGAGAGTTTGGGGAAGAGAAGAGGTTGCCAGGCATACTCTCATCTTAGAGAAAAAGTTAAATAAAAATTTAAAAATGACAGAAGGTAAACTAGACAGATACCAAGCAAGGTCAGATCAGGCATCTTTCAGATTCCCTATAAAATTTCAGAGTATTCAGTCTTTCATTTCATGCCATCTCTATGTGCCTATCGTGGTTGTTTTCCTTGATGAAAGCATAAACTCTTACGCTTTCAGGTTCACCAAATCTTGTGGTTGCCCTTGGAACCCTTACTAGTTTGGTGAAGGGCTTTTTGTGTCTTCGTTTTAGGGCTCTTGGTTGTTTAAACCTTTTTGTCTTCTCTTGTGGTCTTGCTGGTTTTTTGTTATTATAACTTCATGCAATTTGTTTCAGTCAGAGCACAAGATCAACACTACTCTCTCTCAGAGCAATCTAATTCTTTGCACTGCAGGTTAGAGATCATAGACAGAATCATAGAATGGTAAGGTTGGAAGGGACCTCAAGGATCATCTAGTTCTAAATCTTCCCTCTGCCAGTTTAAACCCATTGCCCCTTGTTCTGTCATTGCAAGACCTTGTAAATAGTCTCTCCCCAGCCTTTCTGTAGGCCCCCTTCAGATACTGGAAGGCTACTATAAGGTCTCTTCGAAGCCTTCTCTTCTCCAGGCTGAAGAGCCCCAACTCTCTCAGCCTGTCCTCATAGGAGAGCTGCTCCAGCCCTCTGATCATCTTTGTGGCCCTCCTCTGGACCCGCTCCAACACTTCCAGTCTGCAGTTTGTCCCCAGCTGAGGAGA
The DNA here is from genome assembly GCA_013396675.1 of Eubucco bourcierii. NCBI lineage: Eukaryota > Metazoa > Chordata > Aves > Piciformes > Ramphastidae > Eubucco > Eubucco bourcierii. The sequence continues at coordinate 335,125 of VWZE01012534.1, read as the reverse complement.
AACGTCAACGAGCAAACAATCTGGTGAACCAGAAGTGTATATTAGAGTTTGAATCCCTTAGTACAGTACAGCCATTGAAATTTGAAGCAATTATTTTTTAAAATATTTTTTTAGTTGCTAAAGGACTGTTTGACTGTTTCTGAAATGTAACAGAAGCTCTGAGACAAAGAGATGTACGATGGAATACACCTACATACAACCTAGGTAGCCATGGCAACCAAAAACATGCTATAGTGGCATTACAGCTCTTTTAGCCCCATCTTCTGTACTCCCTATAAAGCCAAACACTACATCCAGCCCCAGTCATCTTGTAGCACATCTGCTATTAGAGCCACTGAAGCAAAATGAAAGATCTGACTACAGAAACATGGGAGAACCTGAGCACATAGGAAATACCTGTGGATGACCTTTTCTGTATTAATTTTCCTGAAAAAGCATAGTCTAAATACTAACCAGCACATAATTTGTTTATGCACTTGCATGTTGAATACCTTGAGTCAAAGAAATCAGGTGAGTCATACCAGGCTTTAAGGAAGAAACTCAGACTTTAAAATTCTGTTTGGTTCAACTTGGAGCCAAAAAGATGTACACACCTACTGCAGATGAAAGCATTTTCTCCAGTGAAATCGAACTAGGTGTTTTTCCATTTGCTCATTTAACAAGTGCACTCTGCCATGCAGATGGGACCTGTAGGAGCAACAGCTCATCGCAACATAAGCCTTGCATAATTAATATTTATTGCTTGTGAATATTCATTTTATTTATGTTTTCATAGCCAGCCACACGCCTTACAAATGAGCACTGATAGGGAATTAGAAGTTTTCGCCAGCTATATGCACTTTCCGCTGAATAAAAACATCTCCAAACGAAACACACAGAATTCTTTCAATTTTTAAAACTAAAGAAAATATCAACCAACTAATAATTTGTCATAAATGAAAACAAAACAGTGAGTGATTACAGATGATGAACACATAAAAATGTCATAATAAGGTAAACTGCAGTCTGAATGAACAACTGGTATGCTCACATACGTGGTACTATCCCCCAGTAAACTTGATGTGATCTTGCATATCCATTAATGAAAGAGAAGTGAGTTACCCTACAAACACAGATGGGAGAATCATGTCCATCTTATGCAATGAGGTCAGAGCAGCTGGCAGGCTGCTAATTACTAAAAAAGTTACCCCACAGTAACTCAGCAATGTGTTTGCATTCTGGACTCTAAATCATAACCAGTAAGAGGCATTGCAAAGCCTCTCCACTTAATAACAGGCAATGGTTCGTAATGCAGGGTGGTTATTTATAATTAGGGTTGGTTCTTTATACAGGGAACTGGCACAAGACACGAAGAAAACTTCATTTTATAGGACTCACAATTTTGAACATACCTATTTTGATACTTTAATAGCATCTTAAGTGTCTTTGTATCTTCTCCTACTTAAGTAATGCACCAACCATTATTAATGTCTTTTCCCATATAATACTACACACTATTTTTCATAAAGAAAAATATTGATTTACTTACTGTTCATTGTTTGTTGTTACTAGTAGCTTCCTTCCCCTTTTCATGACATTTTCCGGTGTGTTGGTATTTAAAGAAACTGTGGTTCTACTCTGTAAAGCACTTAACTACTTAAATTTGATTCTGCTGCAATCAGTGAAGTATTTGTGTAAATGCTTTGCTGAACTAAGGCATAACTAAATATCATGAATTCTAAAAACCTAAATTTCCATCTTGTCTCCAGAAGCACAAAAGTTCCTTAAAAGGCCAGAATAAATCTTACATACATCCTACTCCAGTGGATGATAAATATTTATATGTGTGTGTAAATAAAAGTATATAAATGTATAAACATGTACAGAAAAATACAGATATTTAAAATTAACCCTGACACAAGCCAATACATCTAGTGTTTGTTCTCTCACTTGCTCAACTATTTGTATTTTAATACATTTTTTTCAATGATATAAAAAAAAAATTATAAATTAATAAATATATGCACCATAAAAAAACAAAACAAAACATTTTATTTATGGATACTTCTACCTCTTAAGTAGGATATTTTAAGAACTGTAAATACCATTTAGGCTTTAGAACACTGTGGCGTATCAAACCACTCAAAGACTTTCTGTATGCTTCTGTGTCAGATGGAAAGTTCTACCAAGTTACCATCCAGTGTTAAATTCTGAAGAATTTCTACCATCTATCTATATTTCTGTTTTTATTTCTGGTTCATTTTTTTAGACTTCAGCTAAATATAGAAGAATTAATTTTTTTAATTAAGTTACATTTCTGCAATTTTTAAAACATACATCTATCTTTCAGAAATTAGTTAAGAGCATTCTGATAGCAAGACTTGCAAAGCTGTGATGTGATATAGCACTACACATGTAAAACTGTTCCATAAGGGTTAGGGATCTGTGATTATCTTTGCTTAGTTCCAGGTCATTTTTATCTGTTAGAGGACAACGGGTCACGCAGTAAAAATGAAGCAGTTACTTAAAGATAAACTATTTCCCATCTGCAGTTATTTTCATTCAAAGCTAGGAGCATGGAAGACTGGAATCTAGTCCATGCCTAGTTTATGAGATAACTTACTTGGACAATCTCATGTCTGGGCTCCATAATGAAAAACCTGGGGGAAAAAAAATATATTCCAAAAACAAGAACTCCAAGCAAGTGATTCTGAAATGTCTAATTTTCCCTTTCTTTTCTTATTCCAGCCCTAAGCTGTTTATTACTAAATACAGAGCACAAGAAATCTGATGCAGAGCAATGTAAAGTCTAGCTTTAATGAGGCACTGAAAAATGTCTTATTGTTACCACAATCAGCATCTTTCAGGATATAAAAGAATTTATAGGATTCTGAAATAAAGCCTTAAACCCATTATACTTTTCCTACAGAAAAGTAAAGGCTGATTGCTAACGACAACTGGAACAGTATTTTGGTGAAGTACAGACCCCACTTGTCATTAGTGGTCAGAAACTAAATTAGATCTCCCAGTATATTTCTCTGTATATATTCTAAACAATCTTCTTGCTATCTGACCCATGTAATTCCAGGGAACGGGCTGAACACCAGTAAGTTTGACAAAGCTGCAGTAAAACAGACTGCTCTACAGTTCTGTTTCTGATATATTCTTAGATTAAAATAGCTGGTAATTTACATCCAGAGATGTAAAATAAACAACTCATGAGGCATTCAAGTTGGAAGCACAACTCCTTCTGCAAAACTATGAATAACTTATTCCCTAGCATCAACAGTAATTTCACCTAGATTGCAGTCTTTACATGGTAGGCACTGAAGGGATATTAAATACAACAATATTAACTTCTGCCTTTGTTATCAAGCAATACCTCTTACTCTCTGAAATTGAAAACAATAGCACAAAAATAAAAGTAAAGAAAAAACATGAGCAAACTTCACTCTGCAAATCCAGAGGATATGGATAAGTGTTTGTGAGTCTACTGAAATGCTTAAATGAAAACCACTATAAGCCTTAGAAATACAGCTAGATTGTAGCTCTACTTACAAAGAAAGAATGACATTTCTGATACAAGATATCAGACCATTCTGAGTGAAGTACAGCACACACTTGTTCCAGGCTGGACATCCATAAGGACTGTTTATTGTTTACCTTGTTCAGATGCTTTCAAGAGCTCAAAGAAATAAACAAACAAATAGATAAAACAAAATCGAGAAGGGCACAAACACCAAGTATTCAATATTTTATTATCAACCACTTGGTTTCATTTAGTGTTAATACATACATGCTTTGGTGCTTACAGAGAGTTCCAAGGAACATTGGGTGTTACTAGATTGATAACCAACTCATATCCCCAGCAGGTGGCTCATAAATACTTAAACATATGCAGATTAGTTGGGAGAAGATAGTCTTTATTTGTGGTTTTAGGTCATACTAATGTGATTTTCTCTTTCAAACAGAACTAAATAGATGTGTCAGAAGGGGTAAAATTCTTAATGGAAGAGAACACAAATAGTTTCTAACCTGCTGGTAAGGTTAGAAATGTCACGGGTTGTTGTCATTACCACAGAACAGAGAGTTCTTCATCATTTCAAATGCATTTTCATATCCACAGGTAGTCAGATAAGTGACCATTACCACATATAGCAAAAGGACAAACAGATAGGATGCAACTCATTCATTTTCACCTCTCCTGCACACTTCTGTTGTTTTCTAAGTTTGCAGCCATCTATTGATGGTATGGTGGAAGTGGTTTGCTCAACTGAAAAGACACTTCTCTGTGTAACAGAAAGTATTATGTCTTTGGGAAAATCACTTTCCTCAAATTTAAACAAACTGCATTCATTAGGATCTCTGAGACAGTATTTGCCTGGCACACTACTGATGTGGGCAGTGTCTGTTAGAGACTGAAGACAGAATCAAAAAGAAAATTGTAACCATGAAAAAAAATTGTCATGCTGTTTCTTGACACTAAAATGAGAAAAAAAAAAAAAACCAAAACAAAACACCAAAACAGAACAAGCTTAAAACATAAGTGAAACAGTGATATAATCAGCAAATTTATAATACTGACATTAACTCATATCAGAGTATCACTCATGACTGATCATGATATGATCGAAGCAACTGACCTGATATATCACTCAAAATCTTTAGAAGGGAATTCTTTTCAAGGTTCAGTAATCCACAGCTACTAAAAAAAACCAAAAAACAAACAAACAAACCCCCACAAAACACCACCAAAAAAAAAAAATCACACAAAAAACCCCTCAATCTCCTAGCAAATTAACATTTTCAGACACTGAATATGACACTTTGGTCAGTATTTGCAAGTAATTTACATGATATGCCTCATATGTACATAGACATATATATGTAGCACTGCAGCGACCTTTGTAGTGTCCAGCACATGGCTGCAAACAACCTGTATCTGCACATCTGCTTAAAAATATTATAAAGCAGGGAAGTCAGTGGTGTACACAGTTCACACCTATGGTTGTTGCTGCCTAAGGACAGACAAAAGCATCTCTAACTAGACAACTGGGTTCCTTTAGGCAGTAGCAGCATGTCTTCATTTAGTTTGATTTCAGTAAGTGGGTTTTCAGCAGTGAGTGCAGAGCAAGGTTGTAATTACGTCTCAGGAGTGGATAGACACTAAAGCCCAGATTCTGCAGACTTAGACATGTGTTTAGCTTTCTGCACTGCAAGGAAACCCATCCACCTCCATAAACGCACTGCTCTCTGTGTACGCAAACATATGCGTAAGTCATTGCTGGACTGTGGCGCAGATTGGAATTTTACGTCAGGCAATTAGCTGTGTGAACTTACCAATCTTGATAAAACTTTATCAGTCCAGTAAAAATGAAAAATTGTCGTCACCTCTAGCTGAGACTAATGCTCTGAACCCCTGACTGTTCCTGGTCCACAGATAATTCTAGTCCAGAATGACAGCTTTCATACCACTCAAAAGACAGATCGATAGATTGATATCCACAATGACACAGATGGCCAGAGAAAGGCCTAGCACAATGTATTTATTGGCACTGAGGTTTGATACAATCAGCTATTAGCATGAGCTCACGCTGGAACTACCATGGAAGAGTATGTGGGGACAGACACAGAATAACCAATCTGTTAGACCTGCACCAAATGACAGCAGGAACACAGAAGTAGGCTGCATAAAGGGACACACAATTTCAAGTCACAGTATCACAATATCACAAAGGTTGGAAGAGACCTCAAAGATCATCAAGTCCAACCTGTCACCACAGACCACAAGACTAGACCATGGCACCAAGTGCCACGTCCAAACCCACCTTGAACACCTCCGGGGACGGTGACTCCACCACCTCCCTGGACAGCCCATTCCAGTAGCCAATGACTCTCTCAGTGAAGAACTTTCTCCTCACCTCCAGCCTAAACTTCCCCTGGCGTAGCTTGAGACTGTGTCCTCTTGTTCTGGGGCTGGTTGCCTGAGAGAAGAAAGTAACCTCCTCCCGGCCACAAGCATCTGTCAGGTAGTTGTAGACAGCAAGAAAATCTCCCCTGAGCCTCCTCTTCTCCAGGTTAAACAATACCAGCTCCCTCAGCCTCTCTTCATAGGGCTTGCGCTTGAGGCCTCTCACCAGCCTCGTTGCCCTACCAGTGCAGAGTACAGGGGGAGAATGACCTCCCTGCTCCTGTTGGCCACAAGTTTAAGTCATGTAAGACTCATTATTCCTAGTCCAATTTGGTAGACGAGAGTGTTCAGCTAAGGAGCTTAGGAAACAGTCCATCTTTCAAGCACAACTGTAGATATTTAGAATTGCACGTTATCAGGAAAGCAAACTGGCAATATTTGTCTGTGCCACAGTCCTACTGTTGCTGTAACACTGAGGTGTAACACTCATTATCCTGAAGTAATGGCAACATCTGCGACACCCTGTACTCTTAAAGGGCTTTTGCAAACCTGTCTCTTCAGGTTTCTTCCTTTACCCCAAATGTGCCTTCCATCCTAAATCATCTATTCTTCCTTTTCTTTTAAAAAAAATGATGCAGTGGAAAGTACCTGGGAGGCCAAGAGAACTATCTTGGGCATCAAAATATTTATTAAGAAGCCACATACAGTAAGTTGCTTATGGCCCTGTAGTTTGTAACAGTTGCACAGACTCAGAATAATGTTCATATTCCAAATAAAATTAGATCATCCTGCCAATTATGGTGATTCTCAGTGATGAGCTTCTGCCTAGGCTTTTCTTTGCATACACACTGCACATCTGCACGAACACCACAAAGAAGTCCCTGGTCTTAACATAAGTGCAAGTTACTCCATCCTTCTGCAGGGAAATGCAGTTTGTCCACAGGGTTTAGGAGTTTTCTTGTTACATTTAAAGAAGAGTCTCCAGTGGCCTGGATTCCTCTATTCTGGAGGGAATGCAAAGGAATTCTGGGAAAACTTTCTCAGAAGGGAACTTGAGAGTTTCTCTAAATAGGCAGCTGACTTCAGATATAGATGTCTCTTGGCCTGTACTGCCCCCATGTTACACTGGAAACTGATTTGTAAGTAGGCCTGTATCATGGTTGAATTGATTCTGCTGCTAATATTCAATACCATGCTGCCACCATGCCAGCTTCAAAGTAAAAGTGCTGTCTGGAGCAAAGTATCATGGGGCTTGAAGTTCAGATTGTAACGTAAGAGGTTTCCTGTTCCAGTTGCTGTTTCTGGTTTCTAGGGTGTTGGAATTTTCCACCGGGTGGGCTGTGGGTTGGTGGTAGGGGAGCTTGCTGGGTTCTGATGCTGCACTTTTCTACAAACAGGCTAAGGCAATTGTGTTTTCTATTATCTCATTGCCAGTAAAACTCTACCTCAACCCAGGTTATTTATGCTGCTTTCCATTCCGTCTGTGTGAGGAAAGAAGGGTTTGTGAAAGTGGACTGCATGAACACCTTGCCACTGAAAGAGCTCCACTACAACATCAGAGTCACATAAGAGAAACTGCTAACAAACATTCAATAAAGGTGAGTCTACAAGCAGCCTGATATATACAAGATCTTTTTAAACTGAGTCTTTAGAGCCACTGAACTTTTTAAAAACATGCTAGTTTTGGAATGGAAATTGCTCAGCAGTGGTACTTAAGCTGCAGCTGGGCTGCTTATCATGCCCAATGCCTTACTGGTATACAGCAATGTAGCTAAATTAGAACCATTATTCTAGCTTTCATGGCTGGCAGTGTTATCATTATGGTTGCATATATAGTTCCATTTAGAAGTTCTGTTTTCACTCATAATTTGCACAGGGAAGATTATATGGGGGAATAGGAGAAGCAAAGGCAAGGAGGGTGATAAAAGTTTTGGTGCTTCACCTCTGTAAGTAAATTACTTATTTTGTTAATTTGCAATACCTATCTTACAATTGCTTGATTTGTAAGTGCACAAGAAAAGGGTGACCTGTTTCTCTTCACTACACCATCATCCTCCATTATCCACACTACCTATTAGTTACAGAGAGAAGTAAAGAAAACTACACAGCACAATAACAAAATAGCAAGTAAGATAGTTACAAAACTGAAGCAATTTTAGGGACCAGGTATTGCACCAATAAACTGTACTAAACTCACAGGCATGAATTTAATATTCACACAAATAAACCTACGAAATTAAAAGTATAATTAAAACATCTTAGCAGACCCTTATCTGTAGTTACTAGTAAACTGTCTTTACATTCATATCCTTTTTTATAGTACCTGTAACTTTTTTTTTCCCCCCCCTTAAAATTATGTGATTTCATCCAAGCTATAAGGAAGATAGTTGAAGCTCCTCTAAAACATTCTAATGGCTTGTAAGATGCTGTCATTTTCTGGCTTACCTATAATCACTTATAAGTAAGTTATTTTATGCTGTTCATGTAGAACACATCTCTATTGCATGTTTTCTCTTTTCCTTTTTGTAGCTAATAATTTGGAGTAGAGATTTAAAGTTAAATGGTTCTACACCTTGACCTCCATCTTGATGTGAACCATAGGTGGCAGAGACTGTATTAGAGATGTCTCTGGGGGTATTATGCAAAAGACTTCAGTGCTTATATAGTAAAGAAAATTGTGCTTTAGTGTTAGCCTGCTGAGTATGCATTATAATTCTCTAACCACTTTCAGCAAGGTGTTTTATGGGATTCAGTGCTTTCAGATGCCATATATTTGCTAGGAGGTGACATTAAATTTTTTATGTAAGGTTCATTAGCTAGGTTTATACGTTAATTTTTTTCCTTGCATTTTGTACAGAAGCATGCCAAGTGGTCGACAGAAAATCAGAATCTCACACACTAAAACTATTTTTTTGGTGGTTTTTCTTTTTTTAAAGAAATAGTCTAAACAGTACAATTCAATATAGAGGTGCAAGGAAAAATACATCACAGAGGAAAATATTACCTCTTATAAACATACAGACTGCATAAACCCAGTAAAACCTACTAAAACCATTTCTGTTTCGCTCAAGATTGGTCTGGTGATATTTTCTCCAGATTCTTATACAGCAATGAAAGATCTAACTTTAACATAATGCATTGCAGGGCTGGAGTTACTCTTCATAAAAGGGAAATCCCTTCTTGATAGGGGAAACTTGCCCTGTGAGACAGAACGCTTCATGCTCAATGTTACCCCATTGCAACTTGTTCTTTCAGCCTTACAGAGGTGAAAAAAGCCACCCTATTCCTTAGTTGTTCAACTTCAATCTGTCATTACATCTCAACAAACCAAAGTGTGAGGTCTCTGGGCCAAAGACTGTGTCTGGAGGTCTACCAGTATTAAGCTCAGGACTGTGTAACCAATGGTTCAGGCTGAGATATTTTACAACAGTCTGATTTACATAATATGGACACTTTCTAGATCTATCTATCTATCTCCATACACAATCTCCAGTCATGTGGTCTTTCTCTGTGTGTGTGTGTATAAACACACTGGTATACAAGCACACACATAAGCACAGCTATAAATGCACATATATGTATTGTGCCAGGTTGACCTGTGAGCAGCAATTCCACTGAATTCTAAAATCATGATTCATTGTGAACCATCAGCAGCAGGATTTCAAATCTGCCAAGCGACCTTTCCTGAATTATAGTGTATTCTTTTTTTCTTTTAGTCCTTGGGTGTTAATAAACTGATGAAATCTAAAACTTCACGTACTCCACACATACAGCAGAGCAAGTATAGAATCACAGAATGTTAAGGTTGGAAGGGACCTCAAGGATCATCTAGTTCCAAGCCCCTGCCATAGGCAGGGACACCTCCCACTAGTACAGGGCACTCAAGGCCTCATCCAATCTGGCCTTGAACACATCCAGGGAGGGAGCATCCACAACCTCCCTGGGCAACCTCTTCCAGTGCCTCACCACCCTCACTGGAAAGAACTTCCTCCTAACATCTAGTCTAAATCTTCCCTCTGCCAGTTTAAACCCATTGCCCCTCATCCTGCCACTGCAAGAACTTGTAAATAGTCCCTCAGTATCTCAGTTTGTTTAGGATAATCTTGATATCAGCTAGCTATGAGAAAAGCAATTTTGTTTTTCCTCTTGAAGAATGTAATACTAAGCTAGTTCAAAAAAATAAACACCCTTTAGAGTTTTCTGCCATTCATAAATGTTCATGTGCCTTTTTTTCCCTTTTTTTTGCAAAACATTATTAAAATGAGTTGCACATATAATTCCTCTTAATATTCCATTAGGCAACTGTGATGAATGCACTTTTATTTGCATGTGCTATTTACAACCTACATGTACCAATGTTCTCTCCAGTTCATTTAACACATATTTAGATAGGAGAAAAAAACATTACAACAGCAACAAGGCAGTGTGTTTGGAGAACATATCCAACCTACCCACAGCAACTCTATCCCAAAATGGTTTAAGCTGAGAAAAAGACTTGGAGAGGACAGAGGAAGGGAGCGAAACAAAGGTAAAGCAATATTTTAGACATTGGTGATATATTTGTTCACTTAAAGTGCTGTATTTTCACTCTACCTTTGATACTACGACTCCAACCGTGCATTACTGTTACTCTAGCAGTCCAGTCATAATGGAATAATTAAATGGACTTATGAACCACTGATACAGACTACTTGATAGTCATCACCACACTTTTCCAATCCATATTGGAAAAAGAGGTTGGTTTAGATGTTGTTAAATCTTCTTGTGTTCATACAATTCCTATTTCCAGGGAAGACTATTTCTATCCGCCTAATCTCTCTTCTATATTAATTTCCTTCTCTCACTTACCATTGTTTCCCCAACTCTTCCCTATTTTGGTCTATGTGTTCCAGCAACATATTTTTTCAACTGCTCTTTTCAAACTCAATTGCTAGTCCAGAACATTTGGTTGTTTTATAACTAACTCATCCACTTCCTAGCGCACACATTTCGGGATTTCTCTGAGTCATTTTAAACCTTTGCTTAGCTTTTACTGCCAGGACATAAGTCTCAATATGCATCAGATACTTTACATACTATTATAATAGCTATCTACCCTATTATCTTTTTTTATCCCAGCACACCAGTTTTTCAAACTACATTCCACATGAATGGTAGTTTTTGCTCTATTCTCACCAACTTGACAAACAAGAATTTTCCCTACTATCCCAGAATAATCACATCTTGAGGCTTGGCTCAAGCATGCACTTTGTCATTATATTATCATGTTACACTGCAAAGCAGGTGCCATACCAAGAGGGAAAAAAAAAAAATATTAAAAAATGCTACAGACTGCGGTTAGCAATAAATAAAACCTAAGGGAATCTCCAAAATCATGACAGAGGACACTGAATACTAGTTTATGTCCTGGTAGGGCATAAATGAGGTGTCCCTCAGGGGTCAGTGCTGGCACCAGTGCTGTTTAACATCTTTGTCAGTGACATGGACAGAGGAATGGAGTGCACCCTCAGCAAGTTTGCAGATGACACCAAGCTGTGTGGCACAGTCGACTTGCTAGAGGGCAGGGATCCATCCAGAGGGACCTGGACAGGCTGGAGAGGTGGGCCCAGGCCAACCTGATGAAATTCAATAAGGCCAAGTGTAAGGTCCTGCACCTGGGTAGGCACAATCCCAAGCACAAATACAGGCTGGGTGGTGAATGGCTGGAGAGCAGCCCTGAGGAAAAGGACCTTGGAGTCTGGGTTGATGAAAA
>VWZE01012534.1:224700-320588 GCA_013396675.1 Eubucco bourcierii | reverse complement strand
GGGGGGGTAAACGAACTCCCAAACCTTCACAAACAGATACATTATTGCATGATTTTCCTATGTGAAATAGGAAAAAGGAGCCTTAAAATGCCACAGCATAGCCAGGTCAATCCTACCTCGTCTATCCTCAAGTATTCATGCTATATGCCATTCTTGGACCCGTAATATTTCCCAAGTATATTAGCATTCATTGTTACACTAAGCTTACAGTGCTGATTGGTTTTGCCTTCAATAATCAGAGCTCTGTCTCAAGGTTAACTAGTCCATGACTGCAGCTTGAATGTTTGATTTCCTTTTTTGCTTAATTGCATGTAGCTGCAACACATTAGAATGATTTTTTACCACCTACTGCTGTATCTCATAAGATCCATTTCCAGTACTTTTATTAACAGGCTAAGAAACAGCAGCAAAGAAAAACTTCGATGATAATAATAATAAAAATAAATAAATAAATAAAGATCACAACAACTCTGAACCTTATTTCATACCTGTAACATCATTTCCAGAAAGATATTTCCTAGTGTTTGCTCCACAAATGCTTTTTATATTACCGAAACTTAAATTGTAATATTGTTGCAGGTAGGGATGAAACATTAACAAATCTAGACTACCAGAGCTGTATGAAGTTAAGATTATACATTTCAAAGGTTTAAATAGGCGTTTGCCTAAGAGCAGCAATCTCTGTGGAAAACAAGCTGGAGAAAGAAAACACGAGTTGGATTTTCATTCTATTATTACTGAAATGGCATGGGGCTTTCTTTGTTAATGACTGAATAAATCAGAATTTCAGCTTTATATTCACAACATTTTCTCCTAGTTATTTCCATGCTTGATGCAAAAGTGAACAGCAGCTGAAGAAATAAGTCACTTTACAATAAAATGTGGAATCTGCAAATCTGAATTGGTTAGGCAGTTGGACTAGGTGATCATTTCAAGTCCCATCCAACTAAAATACTTTATTCTATTTATATTAGATGAATTACCTCCCAGGAAAAAACAAGCCCAGAATAAATGTGATACAATTTATTGTTAAAGCTACAATAAGAAGCTGGAAGATTGTAAATGTTCTTCTTATTGAGGTGGGAAAGATGATAAGGGTGATCCAGGGAATTATAAACTCACGACCCCCATTTAAGCACCTAGGAAATTTGTTGAGAAAGTCATTATAGATGTCATTAAAAAGAACTTGAAGCACAAGCCAGCATATCTTTCTGTAAATGTAAGCTTTGCCTGATATATCAAAATTCTTGGGAAAAAAAGTTAAAGTAGTGAATGATGAGAGAAATGTCAGATGCACTGTAACTTGAGCAGTTTAGGACGAAGCAACTCTGTTTTATTATGGTGAAATAAGAGTAAATTTTATGAAATAAAAATTATGGAATTAGAAGCGTAGAAAAGAATCATAGAATCAACCAGGTTGGAAGAGACCTCCAAGATCATCCAGTCCAACCTATCAACGAGCCCTGGCCAATCAACTAGACCATGGCACTAAGTACCTCATCTGTGCTTCAGGGCCCTCAGCAGCTTCATTGCCCTTCTCTGGACACGTTCCAGTACCTCAATATCTCACTTGAATTGAGGGGCCCAGAACTGGACACAGGACTCAAGGTGTGGCCTGACCAGTGCTGAGTACAGGGGAAGAATAACCTCCCTTGTCCTACCGGCCACACTGTTCCTGATCCAGGTCAGGATGCCATTGGCTCTCCTGGCCACCTGGGCACACTTCTTGCTCATGTTCAGCCTACTATCTACCAGCACCCCAGGTCCCTTTCTGCCTGGCTGATCTCCAGTCACCCTGTAGTGCTGCTTGGGGTTGTCGTGGCCAAAGTATAGAACCCTGCACTTAGCCTTGTTAAATCTCATCCTATTGGCCTCTATCCATCCACCCAGACTGCCAAGGTCCCTCTGCAGGGCCCTCCTAACCTCCGACAGATTAACATCTGCTCCTAACTTGGTGTCATCAGTCTTATGGCTTTTGATATGAAAGCTGTTAAGTGTTATTTGGAGCCTGAATAGATGTTTTAATCTCTTTTCCTTCCCCTCCTGCCCTGAAGCAGGCAGTCTTGGCACTGTATGGTCAAACCATTAGGTTTATCTTCAGTCTCTGCAACTCGGACAGCTTCCCACAATCTTTCTGTAAGAGGAATGCTCATTTTGAATTTGGAGCAAACATTTAAACAGTGCCTCTCCCCCACTAGCAATGGCTCTAATAGGTTTTTAAAGAATTGGGCAAAAGCCTACCAAGAACACCACACCAGCACTACAGACAAATAAACACAAATTTGAAGCTCACGGCTGGTGAGAGAAGCTGTTCTAGTGCTAGTCACGCCCCAGTATTATTTTCTACTTGCATACAAATGTTGAAACAAAATGCCTGATGTCTATGATTCACTATTCCTGCAATTAAATGTTGCATCCAAGAAAAATTATCTACTAGTCCTTGTGTATATAAAGAAGTAATTATGCAGTTGGTTAAACACAAAGCATGAAAAAAAAAAAAAAACAAACAAAAAACCAAAAACTCCTGAGGTGATTAATGCAATCTGCAATAGACATGTAGACATCTGACAGACATCTGCAGGTTGAAGATCTTAGAGCCCGATTCTCAGCCCCTCTTATAGCCTCCGTGGTTATTCACACTTGCACAAGGCAGGTGTAAAGCTGGTGTTCAGATCTGGCAGTGTTTACATCCACACGTCACAGCTGTGAACGTCGACAGAAATCAGTTCAAAGCACCATCTCCTCCCAGCTCATCTTTCAGTTCAACATGAAGCTTTAAGGCTGGGAAACTGCAAAAGCCATTAACTGTATTGTCTTAAAACTCAATGGCCGTAAGAAGTTCAGAATATACCTTAAGGTCTTCTAACTGTTTTAATAAAATATATAATTAACTAAATTAGAATCATAAATGTTTTGATGCTTTACATAACATCTGACCTGATCAATACACAAGTGATTTCTCTGTTTTATTCAGGAAGGGCATGGAAGTGTTGGAGTGGGTCCAGAGGAGCACCACAAAGATGATCAGAGGGCTGGAGCAGCTCTCCTATGAGGACAGGCTACAAGAGTTGGGGCTCTTCAGCCTGGAGAAGAGAAGGCTTCAAGGACACCTTATAGTAGCCTTCCAGTATCTGAAGGGGGCCTACAGGAATGCTGGGGAGAGACTATTTACAAGGTCTTGTAATGACAAGACAATGGACAATGAGTTTAAACTGGCAGAGGAGAGATTTAGACTGGATGTTAGGAAGAAGCTCTTTACAGTGAGGGTGGTGAGGCACTGGAACAGGTTGCCCACGGAGGTCGTGGATGCTCCCTCCCTGGAGGTGTTCAAGGCCAGGTTGGATGAGGTCCTGAGTAACCTGTACTAGTGGGAGGTGTCCCTGCCTATGGCAGGGGGTTGGAACTAGATGATCCTTGAGGTCCCTTCCAACCTTATTCTATGATTCTTGGAGAAAGTATCAGACATTCATAAAAGTATTTGTAACATATGGCCTCACTAGAGTTTCCAACAGAAAATACTGGAGGAGGATAGTCATTGTTTTAACCACTGACATGATTTACAAATAATCCTTACAGCTCCAGTCAAACACACAAACACACAAACTCTGATCTATTTTAGTTTAGTGCAATAGTCTGAACGATATTAAAAACTGTGAGACTGGCAACAGCAATACCAGGAAGACTGGCAGGGTCCCAGGACTTATTCTGCCTTGGTGCTCTTCCTGTGGCTTCTTCTGCAGGGCTGGGGTTGGAAGGCAGAGCTACCAGTGTGCTCCTGCTGTCACCAGGACTGGAAGAAGTTGGAGTTTAGCAATGAGACTCCATACTCTTCTGATCCAGGAATTCAAGTTACATCCACATATGAAAGTAAGCAGCAAGGAGAAGAGGAAGGAGTGGCAAACCACAAAAGCTCACTGAAAACTTTGCTTCACCACAGAGAGCTGGAGGTGCGGAGTTGAGTGCAAGTAGAGAAGTCCTCTGCTCACAGCCATGCAAACCATCCAAGTTTAAATTGATGACACCTTCAAGAAGAATGACAGATCCTAAACAAACCACAGACTGAGCCAATAACTCACAAAGTTCTCTCTGTCGACGTATTTTTTCTTTGTCAATTCAGAAATTTTTGCACACAGTATGTTATGGTAACCATTTTATTCATTGCTGCTGCCAATCTGTTGTCACCTATGCCTTGCTCTTAAGAAACTGTGCACCCAAATTCAGTATTCACAAGTCAAAGCCACATGGCACCTGCCCATCCTTTTCACGGAAGAACGTAACTTGCAATCCACTGCAAATGTCTATTGAGAACAAATGAAATTGATGGTTGCAATGAATCTCTTCAATTTTTATTTTTTAAACAATTCTCTGAAAAGTTCAAAGAGGAAGAAATGACAAAAACAGCAATGAAAATTCATTATTAAAGTAAAAGGAATGTTTGCAGGTTAACAAATTAAAGGTAGGAGCTCTTCAACAGAAAATGGGGAAAAGAACACAAAAACAAGTGCTTCTGTGAGTGGGAGAGCCAGGTACAAGATAAGGAAAAGGAAGGGAGGGGAAAATGTGCAGTAAAGAAAACATTCATTAATTCTACTCTCAATTTTGGTGGGGAGGAAGGGAGCAGGCTATTTTAAAATAAAGAGATCATAAGAAACTGCTATTGACCTCAAGGGATGGAGAAGATGGCAGATCAGGAAATGTTTACACAGATAAGGGAGGTATGTAAAATGCCTGGTCTATTGCCCATGAGAGGTTTCAATTACTTCTCCAATCAGCACAACAGTGGGATTACAAAGAAAGCATTCCTTTTCCTGCAGTTAGGAGGGAGTCAACAGGTTTCAAAAGCCATTTTGGAGTTTGTTTAAGGAATTAAACCAAATAAAATGGGCAAATATCTACAGTTTAGTGTTGAAAATCAAGTTTCGAATATATGTGACTAGAATCCCCTCAAGCTTAACAAGTAAGTAGTAAAATTTTAACAGTTAAAAATACAGCAAGAACTTGTGCAGATTAAGTCATTTAAAACAATTACAGGTCAAGTTAGTTACTCTCAAGATCGGTGAAAATGGGTGCACCTCAGTTACAAGATTGCTTGTAACTTGTGCTTTGCTCTCATTTGTACTCATCCTGGATACAGTATTTTGCTTAAATGAGAAACAACATGTTGCCATTCAAAACCGTATGAATACCGTGCACTCTTCAGCACCATTAGAGCTGTGCTACCAGTCTTTCAATGTCAGTAAGAAACGAATGGAAAATGCTGTTGCTCTAAGGTCTGGGTACTTCAGAGACTTAAGTGTGTAACTTCGTGCAGTCTATACGTTTCCAGGAGGTTCCTGAGAGCACATTTGCCACGCAATATCACAAATAACACATTAGTATCTTAGCTGAAGGCCACAATATAAACTGATATAGCTAACCTCACCCTAAGAGAATTAGGAGAATTGATACAATGCAGTATCCAAGCTGAGGGGTACTAAATTGCACGGATACTAAGTTCCTCCATCTACACTTCTGGAGGTGCTACTAAACCTCAGTTGAACAGTTCCAAGAGATTTTATCTACGCTCTCTTCCTCCATTCTTGTCCCAGGCATTTCACACATCCATAGACTTAGCCCACTCTTCACTCATTCTCCTGCCCTCCACACACGATTTTTCTCCATCCCATTTCCACCCTGGGTAAATTAGTCTTGTACAAAGTTTCTGGAATTATACTACATCTGGGCACAAATCAAGCACACAGTATTTCTGCTGAAAATGACCAGTGGACCTGATTGGTAAGTCTTCCCTAATTATCAACCTCCCTTATTCCTTTCCCCTCTTCATCCTATTGCCTTAAATAGCATTTTGAACGTTCATATTTTAAGTTTCATTTCAGAATGAGTAGATACTAATTGATGCCCCTGTTTAGATAAATTCTATGCATTTCTTCTAAGACTTCATCATGAGACAATCCTGTAGTGGTGTTTCACTGCTCACTAGGTGAGTAAAGACTTGGAAAAGTCAATTAGAAATTGAAAACAAAACAAAAAGAAAAATTAAAGAACTAAATACTAAATAACATTTTTGTCTGGCTGATGTGCTGGTTCTTCATCACTGGTAAAAATTACTTCATAAACCAATGCAAAGCCATTAGCTGAGGTACTGAGTTTCATTTTTAGTTCAAATGGACACCTGCCTATTACAGAGAGAGTGCTGCAGCATCTCCAGGTCTACAGACCTGATGTGTTAGGGTTTTTTTTAATTCAGAAAGCCAAAAAGAAATCCTAAACTGGGAAATTAAAGAATCCAGGTGTAAGAAACTAATGGAAAAAAAAAAATCTATTTGTAAGTACTAAAATAAAGAAGGTCAATTCTACACTGATACGAAACAATGTAACTGCTTTATTTTTTAAGCATCATTTTCATTTTGAAGTTCAAGGCCAATTCCCTACTTGTTTTGGTAAAGTGAAGTGATTAAGTGTGATCTCACGGATTGTGATGATACATTTGCAGTTACTGGAAAAAACTTATCTTGTAATTTACAGCAACCAGGACTCGATCTCCCTTTGCCTGAAATGCTGTAAAGTGTGCTTAAATGGAGCTGTCAAGGCTTTTCACTTGGCAGTTCTGGGGCCACATCACTGCTGCAAAGGACAGTTGAGTAATGCATGGACAGTCAGAGAAATTATAAAATTGACCCAGCTGGAGCCGAGGCTGGGCTCACTGCCAGGGCCACAGAAGCACCCTCCCTGCACAAAGCCTGAGAGTCGCTGGCTACTGTGGTGACACTCATATGACAGCAACATGGGACAATTCAGGACTAGATGAGGATGGCAGGGAGTACAGTGTTCCACATCAGGCACCCCAAAAAGGTACTTCAGGCTCTTCCTGTGGCATGAGGCAGAGAGGAGCTGGCCTGCACAGAAGCCTCTAGCATGGCGCACAGGGCTGGAGCATGACTTTGAAGCTGAGTGTCCTGTTACTTTGTGCTTCATCCCTGCCCTGGAAATGGGGTGAGGGTGGTGGGAAGAAGCAGCAAGATGTGCAGAATAAGAAACTTGCGACCCATTTGCCCCTTTAGAGAAAAAAAACAAGTGAACAAACAAAACCAAAACTGAAAATTTACAATACACTTGATCCTGTTCAGGTAAAAAAAATTTTACATTGTTTTGCCACCTAACTGAATTAAAACACATTCATATAGTCTTCAGGTCCTAGACTACAATGCTAAGCAGATTCAGGTTCAGTTCTTCAATGTTCCCAGAATTTTCCACTTAAAGAGGAAGGTATAAGATGAGGGAAGTGCAATTTCTCATTTTCAGTATTTTTCCTACTCTGCAGTTTTCAAAGCCCAGACCACTTTTGTTACAAATTATGCAAAGTTAATAATCTATATTCATTTTGATATCCAGATGAAGATTGTTAATAACTATGAAAATATTTTTTTTAACATTAAATCTCACCAGAAAACTTATTTACAATGTTTGAAATGCACAGTTTGGATACTTAATACACACAGGGAACAGACAAAATAGAACACTCTAAGAAATAGCTAGCAAATGCAAACACTAAACTTAAAACTGGAAAGAGGTTGTTAGTTTCAATTATATCTCTTGCCCACCAGGAGACTTGAGAGGCTCCTTTCTGCTACGAAGGCAGAAAAGTACAATAGAATCTAGTTAGAGAATTTCTTAGAGAGAGGCAGTATCAGACAGTACCCAAAACCTGAAGGGAATTCTGTAAGTGTCTTGAAAGTCGTTGCAGACAAAGCAGAGCAGAATGTGTTAGGGCAGAGAAGGCAAAGCAAAAGTAAAATTGAAAGCAAAAGCACGTGGCAGAAGCCTGTTTATTGTTTTGCTCCAAGGTAATGGCCACATATTAGGTGAAGTCAGGAGCTTGCTTTCCCTTATCTGGGAGGAACAAAGCTGGAGGTGGGCAGATTCAGACTGGATGTGAGGGGGAAGTTCTTCACCATGAGAGTGGTGAGACCCTGGAACGGGTTGTCCAGGGAGGTGGTTGAGGCGCCGACCCTGGAGGTGTTTAAGGTCAGGCTGGATGAGGCTCTAGTCAGCTTGATCTAGGGTAGGGTGCCCCTGCCCATGGCGGGGGGGGGAACTAGATGACCCTTGTGGCCCCTTCCAACCCTGATTGATTCTATGATTGTATGAACGAGCCTGGGTAAGTCTTGGACCCTCAAGGTGTGTCTCTCCAAGCCTTTTGTCTTGTCCCTGCACTCTGCTTCCCCCCTCCTCTCTTGCCCCTAACAGAGGGAAGGGAACTACGGGATCATGCCTGGGCAAGCCAGGACATGTATCTTCCATGACAACTTTTCTGCATGTAGCTGCACCACAGGCAGAAGTATTGATTTGTTCTTCTCTGATGGAGTGTTTTTAAATATGGCAACCAAAACAAAGGACTCTCTCAGCTCCTGATGCTCACTGAACACAACTTTTTCTGCTTTTCAGAATACTTACTGCAAACATATGGCTTGCATTCTTCCAAGATGAAACTCATTCTGGTATTTAGAGGGTATAGTTTGATTCTCTGTAGATGCTGTTTCATTATTTCCTTGCCTTTACGGTATTTGTTTCTTCTTTGTATTTTACCATTCTCCTCAAATTGAGTAAGAAAATGAAGACTTATTCCTTCATTTCTTTCATGAACAAAGATGTTGAAAATGTTCTTGCAGGAATGTCTCACCGTATTACAAAAGTATAATTATACAAGTACCAGCAAAAAAAAAAAAAAAAGACACTTAAAAAATAACAGCTTCTAATGAGAATGAGAAAAAGCTTACAGAAAACAATCCACAGTTAAGAATATCTTGACCATATCCACATGGCAGCATACATTACTCCCTTACATCTAAATGGTATTCAGTAAAAGAAAACAGATTTCTCCAGAATTGCAGACAGATTGTATTTACTCCTTCTCACCAGTTATGTTGTTTCTCACCAACATGTTGCTTCCCCCACATTAATCAAACAACAACAACAAAAAAAAAAAGTGCCCAGCTGTTTATCACAAGAACCAGTGACAGTGACTTATGCCAGTACACTTCTCACAGACAACTCTAACTTCAATTTTTACACTACAGTTTTGACATTTACATTGGTCAAGATGTATTCTTCATAGAATACCAAAAAAAACAAACCAAAACAAACAAGAAAAAGTTAATAAAAAGGCAGAACACCTAAATAGTGACAAGAGAAAACAGAAAATATTCATAAGTTTATATGGTAAAAAATAATTAAACAGAATTTAAGGAAAAAGCCTGGATTAATGGATTAGACAGGCCACCACATGGTATACCTACCAACCAGATCTCCCATAAGGAGCCTGGCTTTTTCCCAGCTCATCCCTGAGAGGTTTCTAGGCTGCCTTGCCATTTCCAGTTATTCTCCCTCTTAAGGGAAGGGTCAAGCCTTTGTGTGACTGGTACTGTTGAGCTTGTGATGCAGGGGTTCTGCAGCAGAGATGTGACTGAGGTAACTGAGAGTGTCACTAATCACTCCTTTCTCACAGCATGTCCCACTCACAATGAGTAAAACAGAATTTAACCACTACAAGGTACAGCAAAAGCTGTGAAAGCAACCCTGTTATAGCTGGGTCCTTCCTCACACACAACACTTCAACTGTGCAGGTGGCAAGGGCTGATACTATAAGAGAGCAAAACCTTTTTAATAGTATGAGGTGTAAGCAAAAAAATGAATCATGTACTGTGATTATCTTTTCTATAAAGAGGTTGTAAAGTTTTCTTTTGATGGAGGAACTTTTTGGATTTTGCTTTAAGTTTATACTATTAGTAGTATTATTTTTAAAACAGATAGACAGTCTTAAAAAACATGGTCAGACAAATATCCAAGTGTGCTAAGGAAGTGGGGAGAGAAACTAAAGAATTAGCAGGCACATTCACAAGTTCATTTACTTTAGAAGAGAACCCTGGGGACTGGAAAGTGGCTAACATAAGAAAGTTATTTTAAAAGTGCCTGGAGACATAACAGGAAACCATAGACCAGTTAGCTTGATATAAAGTAGGGAGAAACTCCTCGAATATCAAATGGGAAAACACTTGAAGAAGCACAGCTTGATTAAGGATTGACAGTATAAGAGCAGAGAGAGGAGGGAGATCGGGGTTCATGGCTCGCTAACTTGCTGGGATTCTTTGAGGAGATTTCTGCCACGGTAGTCAGGGAATGCAGCAGGCATCACCAATATAAACCTTTATCTCTATTAAAGAAAGCATATGCTCTACTTCAGATGAGAACTAACTTTTTCCTTGATGGCACATCACCACAACCTCCATAGAAAAAATTCATCTATCCAGACACGCCAAAATATTCCCTAACAACTACTACCTTTAGGGGGAAGCTAGAACTTCCATAAGTGTATTTCTTGCCCAGAAATAATCCAGAAGTTAATTCCCATGAAGAATTTATCATATATACTATGATACTATAGTACATACTATATATATATAAATATATATATATAAATATATATATAAAAAATACTTTTTATCAACTGTTTCTGACAATATCAGTAGCAAAACTGCTTATCATCAATCCTTATTAAATGTTATAAAATGCATTGAAGAAAAAAAAAAAAGAGAGAGAGAGAGAAAGAGACTGACAAATTAAGAATAGGGTCCTGGTTTAAAATCCTCAAAATGGAAAACAGCTTGAAGTTTGATTTCTTTATACTTTACATGAAAGTAAGCACATTCTCTTGATATGCCACAGCCTGTAGATAATGAACCAGGAAAAAAAGACAGCACTGAAAGTCTGCTTTGATTCATGGGCGAGACAGCACGATAATGGCAATGAATATGAAGCTGTCTACCACTCAGTAAGCATCTCAAATCAGTTTCACTATTATAAATAATCGTTACCATATTTATAAAACTGAACACTAAATTCTTTTTGTTAAAGAGATAATTGTCCAATTCATGTGAGCCGAAGTTATTCTCCTTCCTCTCCCCCTTTTAAGTAGCTGTTACTTGTGCTAAGTTTTATTACATGAAATAAGAGAGCTGAGATACTGATCAGCACAGTTAACTGAATTGAAATATTACCCAAAATGAAATGTTGATGCAAAGGAAACATTTGGCAAATGCAGAAGTCAGATTGTGGTCATGCAGAAGCATTTTATGATTAGAAATGTCTCATTCTATTCTTTTGCCTGCCCTTGAGGAGCCAAAATTAACTTGGATTTCTGGCTATAGCTTGTGAGCTCCCAGCCTGGGATGACTGCTTATGTGTTCCACAGAATCAAGCTGGTTGACACAACTTGCCATTTTCAAACAGAAACAGCATGGCTATAACAGCAGATCCAACACACATGAGTTCACATGCCAGAAGCGTATCTGCATTACCAGCAGCAAGGCTGTAAATTACAAACTAAATTTGTTTACTGCATGGTGAATTTGGTGTTATTACCCTCACAATCAAGAGTTTCCACATTTTATTAAAAAAGTCCTAAGATGAAAACAATTTTAAGGATTCATTTAATTTTACTGAATTTGTGTAACGAGGGAACAGAGTAACAATTTATTGAAGCCTGCTAAACAACAATGAAAAAAAAAAAAAACTTGTATCATTGGCAAAACTCATTCAAATGCAGTTTGGGTTGCAGAAAGGTGGAACAATCTCGAGATGGCAAAATTATTCGATCAGAAGTTGCAGACAACTGACAAGATTCTCAACAAAAACATATGAACCCTAACAGAAACTCAACCAGCAAAGAAAGATTCCTAAAGAGATACTGAGTTTTGAGACCAGAAGTTGAAACAACCACTGGAGTTGGAAACAACCGATTTATAAAATCAGTTGGGAAGAATCCTGCAAGCTGTATTCTTTCCTGCCTTGGAAAAAAAAGGATGTTAGGGAGCGAATGGGCTGCACCCTGTGCTGGCCACCAACCATATGCAGTTACAACCCACATGAATGGTAACTTGGAGTAACAAGGGAAACTGGACTAAGCAGCACTGTTTGATTTTCTACATGCCTTACATTGTACCTCACCAGTACTACTTATGCTAGGAAAAAAGCAATTTAAAAAATACAGCACTCATGTGTCTCAAGCACTGTGAACAGAGCAAATGGAAAGAAAGATTTATCTCTAAAACATGGCATACACAGCTACTGGTGTTTGTGCCTTTTCTCAGGCTTTCCTTATTCTTTCACCAGCCTGAAAAATATCTGGTTTTCATGCAAAGAGCAAGTGTCATCACCTTCTCTATATACATCAACAGCAAATCTGCACGTATGATATGGAGTGTCATGGTGTACTTTGCAACAGTTTTTGCAGCCAAGTATTTTCTGCTCATATGCTACATTTGCTTGCAGAAGTGCTAACATGGTTTTCTCCCTCTCTCCCTTCCTTCCTCCCTCTATAACAAAGGGAAAAAAGATCCCATAGAGGTTTCATTACCATCAGCATAAATTAGTTCTCAAGATAACGTCTGCCAGTTGAATCCTCTAAGTGATGATCTTCATGATGACCTAAGGGTGCCTGTTCTCATCCCCTCCCCCACTTTTTTTTAAATTTTGTTTTGTTTTGTTTCTCCAAGAAAAAGAATCACCAAGTCCTCAGCCTGACGAAATAATAGAATCATAGAATCACTTAGGTTGGAAAAGACCTTTAAGATCAGAGTTAAACCATAAGCATAACATTACCAAGCCCACCACTAAATGTCCCCAAGTGGCATATCTATGCTCCAAACAACACTGTGCCCATCAGAAAATGCATGCCTCTATCCATTTTTCTTTCTTCTCATATTCAGAGCTGTAGTCAAACACCTCAGTAATCTATAGCATTGCCTGTCTGGAAGTGGTCACTAGCCAGTGTCCAAGTCCTATCATCATCTGCAAGTTGGCATGGTCACAGCTTTCAAGCCAGCTTTTATGACTGCCTGTAGTAAAAGAAAGCCAGAAGACAGCTCTTAATTTCTGACTTCTACTGCACACAAAGCAGACTCCCAGCTCTAACCTGTACCTTTCTGTGATGATTCATGCAGCTCAGCCTGAAAATCTGTAATTGCAATTACCACCAACCCTAGCTAAATTGCTAGTTCGAAGGCTTCCCCCCCAATTACATTCCAACAGCTCATTGCCAAATTACACAATATTATCTGAAATGTCATCTAAGACTTCAGAGATTTATCAGAGTTGGTTTCACTGGTTAGTATAAGATCTTTTTTTAATTATATGATTAGCTACATAAAACAATGACAAACCTTCAACCCTTTCATTTGGTTGATTTTATATATATATATATATAAAGATAGATAGACATAGATATAAAAAAAATACTAGTAAGAGTTATACTCCTGCTGAAGTGGTGAGTGGATAAAACTGGCAGCTGCTATAATGAGACAAGCACCTAGCTAAGACTTTTGAGGAACTTTTCAATACGGGCTATGAAAGCATCACCTTTGTTCCCTCCTTATTTACTGCTTCATGCAAATCTCTGCTTTCTTCCAAGTCCCAGTGACAGCAGATGGCTTTCTCTGCACTGCTATCTTCTGGTTATAAACTTCACACTAAACAACTCAGAGAACAGCTAGATAGTCTTTCCAGATACAGTCAGAGGCATCCATCGTTTCACAGCTATATGAAAAACAATCCCAGGGTTGTTGGGTCAGGTTGTTATTCAGCTGCTATGCTGTAAATAAAGTAGTAAATCAAACAATTCAAACAATGTAAAATACTGCATTTTTTAGACTGGCATGTCTCATAAACACCTTGTCCAATTCATTTCTCTCACCATCCTCTCATTAAAAAAAAAATAAATACAAGTCTTCTGCAGCAGAGGAGACCAAATGAAAAATGTCTTGGCTACGTGGTGAAGCCAAAAATGAAATAAAACTCAGATTTATGGAGGAAAAAAAAAAAAAGCAAGAAGAAACTAATTACTAGTTTAAATGTGGAAACAATTGTCTCATATAATGTATTGTAATGAGTCAGCAGAGCAGTCACAGGTCATCAGGGACAGTGTGAGGAACAAAGCTGCTGCTTCTATTAAGGGGTCATACATCAAAAAAAGACAGATTATTTGGGAGAGACCAAACAATCCTGGAGTGACTGCTAGAAGAAGCTGACCAGTCTGAAAGAGGGTCAGGACAGAGCTCCTTCAGAAAGGGACAGGCCCTTTCACACGAAGGGAAAAATGTATTGCATTTCATGGTATTAACAGGACTGAAGCAACATCCTCTTGCACTGTCCTGCACACCCTTGGCACAATGTTGTGCCAATGTTATGGAAAAGCCTCATGAAACTGGCACTGCACCCCAGCTGGCAGAGATGTGCAATGCCTTCTCACTTTGTACAGAAGAACAGACTGACAAAGGGTAAGTAGCCCTTGGTAGGCTCGCTTTAGGCTAAGCTAGAAGTTTATTAATTGGAACTATTAAATCTATTAAGACCTTGTGTATACATAGTTCTGCCAGCTCTACTGCATCATGGTTCCTTTATGACATGTTCCAGGTAACTACCAGAACCCAAAATAATGTAGAAGCTGTGGACTAGGAGAAGATACAGCAAAGTTTGTAGAAGCTAGGTATCAGCATGGACTAATCTTAGGAACCAAACACCAAATGTCTTGCACCATGAAATATTGTACATAATAATTACGATAGCAGTGATGAAGTGATTTACAAGAACAGACATTCATATAAAAACAAAACAGAAAGGGGAAAAGATAAAATAAAAATATGCAGTTTAACTGCCTTATTAATAGGTACTCTTGCTGGTTGGTATCTTCTTCCTTCTTCAACTTAAACTTCACACTGACTCAGATTTCTGGAACATAGAGCAGAACTGTTGTCTATGTGCCTCGTGACACAGATCCAACTCCATCGATCCTTTCCATCCAGCTTCACCAGTATTTAATATACACAGAACATCCAAGAATGTTTACAGATAATCCTTTCTGACTACAATCTGCCCCAGCTCCCAAGTTTCAGAAGACTGGATCACCAGTAACTGCATGGACAAGACTATTTGGCTTCCTGCTGGTCTCTATCACAGCTTTCCACTTTCTCCCTGCATCCTATTTACACACACAGCATCTTTGCCTCTGCTCATTTCTTACAGCTACCCATATCCAAGGGTCTTCATTTCACTGCTCCACTTATTGGAAATCATCTTTCACACACATACTATCACATCAATTTCCACCAAATAAATTTGAAAGGTATGTTTCTCTTTCATTTAGCATCATCTCTATCACAATTTTCTATATTCTATCCATTCATCCCTTCCTGACAAGCCATGTCCCATAGCAATAATATTGGGTCGTTACTGTCCTGCCTCAGATGTTCCCAATGGAGGACATGGGAAGTGAGCAGGCACAGCAATATTATCAGCCTCAGTCTAGCTTCCTGCATCCAGTCTCTCTTTTCCAATGTTTATTGCTGTTCATTTCTTCACCATTGGCTCCCCTTGCCTTCTATTAATAAGAGAACATGGATTAGCTAACAATGAGCTTTTTATCACACTGATTGTTCTTCCACATTATCACTGATACACAACAGTCCTGTGAGCAGAAAGGCAACTAAACCACACACTAGTGTGGTTTGTCACATTCCCAGAAGACAAAAGACTATGTACACTACAGCCCTTCTCCAAGAGCAAGGCTGCAACTAAAAGCCATAACATGCCTTTCCTATTTTCTATCCATGCTGCTCCTTTCTTTACAGTTTCATCTTCCTTGTCCTCAAGGAAAAAGAATTAGACAGTAACATAAGCAGGAAAAAAATCTTCCATCTTCTCAAATTTATCTTTTTCCTCAGCACCAAAAAAACACTACTGTTCTTAACACCTCTTACTGGACTGCCTGCCACTGAAGGAAAAAAGAAAAAATAAATAAATAAAAGAAAAGAAACAGAAAAGCTGCTGCTTTCAGTTTCATTTCTTGCTTACATTTCAGGTAGTAGTGGTGTGTTTACCTTGGTGGAGCAAGGACATGAGTAACAAGGTTTTGTAGAGAGAAACAGCATCAGAAACAGAAGAAAAACAAAAAAAGGAAGAAAAAAGAAAGAAAAAGCAAACAAGCAACACTTCAGGTTTGAATTGAAGTAGTGAACTTCAAGCTAATACATTAGGAGTAGCTGTTATGAATTTAACTTACATACTTCTACTAAGTGGATGAGTCCAGACTGTGCCTGAAAGGTTTGTAAACATTTTTAATAGTCTTTTAACATTTCCTACGTACCTTTTTCAAGAGATCAAAAGGCATTAAGTGAAGTAGGTAAAGATCTCTGCAGTAGAACTTTCAATCTTGTTTTAATGTTCGATGTATACTATTCCTGGTTTGGCATTTCAGGTTCATTTGGACCATGAAAATGAACACAGATTTTTACAGAAAATTCAGACTATTACAGGAAATATAGACATGAAGATGATGAGTCTACTTGAGGAACAATTTGATAAAATTAGGCATCACACTTGGGTTTGGGGCATCTGTTTACTGAAAACATCAGCTTTCCAACAGGATGGCTAAGGTCTAGCAAAGAACTTGATTTTTTTTTTTCCCCTCATGCAAATTTTAATATCTAAACTTCCACTGCTCTCGACAGAAGCAATATTAAGTCTGTTTTAGCATGTTAGCTAGATAAGCAGATAACTGTTCTACTCACCTATGTTTTTCCATACACTTTCAAACAAAACAACTGAGCTACAAGAAGTGAATAGCTTAGGCACCATCTTTCTAGCAGTCCGTAAACTGCCAAGTGAAACAGGAGAAGAGTTAAGAAAGAAATAAAGTCCTCTGAGGAAGGAGATGGAGGGGACTGGACTGAGCAATAGTCTGAAGATACATTTTTATCGAAGTATGTGGTTATTGATACTGTCTGGAGCATATGGCAGCAAAACATGTATGTGCTCTCTGAGATATAGTGGTTCTTTGAAGGGTTTTCTCTACTGTAACCAAGAGAGGATAAATTGGAAAGAAAAAAAAAAAATCTGCTCTACCTGCGTTGTGCAATTATGATATTGTCGTAATAAGGTATTGAAATAAGGTTTTATTTCACAGAATCACAGAAAGTCGGGGGCTGAAGGGACCTTGAAAGATCATCCAGTCCAACGCCCCTGGCAGAGCAGATCTCACAGGAACGCGTCCAGGTGGGTTCTGAATATCTCCAAAGCGGGAGACTCTACAACCCCCCTGGGCAGCCTGTCTCAGTGTTCTGTCATCCTCACAGTGAAAAAATTCCATCTCGTGTTTACATGAAACTTCTTATGCTTCAGCTTCTACACATTGCACCTTGTTCTGTCATTGGGCATCACTGAGCAGAGCCGGGCTCCATCCTCCTGGCATTCAACCTTTACATATTTATAAACATTGATGAGGTCACCTCTCAGTCTCCTCCAAGCTAAAGAGCCCCAGCTCCCTCAGTCTCTCCTCATAAGAGAGATGTTCCATCCCTTAATCATCTTTGTGGCTCTGTGCTGGACTCTCTCAAGCATTTCTATATCCCTCTTGAACTGGGTGGCCCAGAACTGGACACAGTATTTGTGTGTGAGTATTTGATGAAAAAGTTTCTAGTTTTAAAAACTAGAATATCCTTTCGGATATTCTATAAAGAACGGTGCTAAATATATATATACACAAAATAAGCTATTGATTATTGTTGCTGCTATGAAGGTTAGTTTCCCTGTATGGAAAGCAATGAATAAATTCAGGCATACACTTTGATTCTCAGTAAAACAAAACCCCGTATGAAGCCAAGATTCCCTTATCCTATGGAAAGCACAGTGTAATACAAGTTTTATTTGTTCCACTGCACAGATTTTCAACAATGAATTAATTACATCTCACATAAATGATAGTAGAATTCACAAGGGAAATCAAGTAGTCCTTAATTTGTTGACTTTCTCCACTGATTATAGCACGTTCCAATACCATAGTAATTCTCACAGTGAGCTTGTGTTTTCCAAACCAGAACAGCCCTCAGCCCTGTTGAGTAGGAGTTTGTCTGGGACTGAAAATTACTGTGACAAAAAAGAAATAAAAACTCCGTAAGATAATTCTGAACAAAGAAAACAGGGAAGCAATAATAGCAGTAATAATTTTCTTTCATTTTTAACACCTTTTACCTTGACACTTTAGAAAATTCTTTCAAAACGACATACACAGAAGCAGCTTTAGCAGATGCTGAAAAGGAGCGGTACCTGAGAAGGAAGATAGATAGCTGCGCAACAAGAAAGGACTCAGTGTTTTCTCCCACTGCAACCCTCCTTTCTCCCTCCACTACACATACTCCACAAAAACACCTTTTATGGAGCATATTTCAAGGCCGCATTCCAGTTCTCTAAAACCACTTTTCAATACTTTTCAAGATTCTTTCCAACTATTTGACCATTTGAAACAGTTAACACCAAAATAAAAATCCTTTCTCCCTTCCCACAGACACACACACAAACATCACGGTGCTGAAACAATTTCCACCGTGCACCCATATCACCTCTCACCAGGGCCTTCATTCTCCATGGAGGCCACCTTCTGTAGCAGATTCCCCCAGCAGTTTGGAGTGTGCTATTTTCCTTGGAGCCCCCGATATGTTCTGGGGTCTACAAACATTTTTACTAGTAAGGTAACCATAGAATCACAGAATGATAAGGTTGGAAGGGACCTCAAGGATCATCTAGTTCCAAGCCCCTGCCATAGGCAGGGACACCTCCCACTAGTACAGGTCACTCAAGGCCTTGTCCAACCTGGCCTTGAACACCTCCAGGGAGGGAGCAGCCACAACCTCCCTGGGCAACCTGTGCCAGTGTCTCACCACCCTCACTGTAAAGAGTTTCCTCCTGACATCCAGTCTAAATCTCCCCTCTGCCAGTTTAAACCCATTGCCCCTTGACTTGTCATTACAAGACCATATAAATAGTCCCTCCCCAGCCTTCCACTTAACAGTCTTCTCAGGGAAGCACTGACTTCCCATCTGGGTGTTTGAAGCAGGTCACTCCAGTATGCCATAGAACATAGTGCAAACCTAACAAGTACAAAAACAACCAGATAATAAATTAAAGCCTAACTAAAACTTTGTCAGTGACATGGACAGAGGAATGGAGTGCACCCTCAGCAAGTTTGCAGATGACACCAAGCTGTGTGGCACAGTCGACTTGCTAGAGGGCAGGGATGCCATCCAGAATGACCTGGACAGGTTGGAGAGGTGGGCTCAGGCCAATCTCATGAGATTCAACAAGGCCAAATGTAAGGTCCTGCACCTGGGTAGGCACAATCCCAAGCACAAATACAGGCTGGATGGTGAATGGCTGGAGAGCAGCTCTGAGGAAAAGGACCTTGGAGTCTGGGTGGATGAAAAGCTCAACATGAGCCTGCAGTGTGTACATGCAGCCCAGACAGCAACCGAGTCCTAGGCTGCATCAAGAGAAGCGTGGCCAGCAGAGCAAGGGAGGTGATTCTGCCCCTTTACTCTGCTCTCGTCAGACCCCACCTGGAGTACTGTGTGCAGTTCTGGAACCCTCAGCACAGGAAGGACATGGAAGTGTTGGAGCGGGTCCAGAGGAGGGCCACAAAGATGATCAGAGGGCTGGAGCAGCTCTCCTATGAGGACAGGCTGAGAGAGTTGGGGCTCTTCAGCCTGGAGAAGAGAAGGCTTCGAGGGGACCTGATAGTAGCCTTCCAGTATCTGAAGGGGGCCTACAGGAAGGTTGGGGAGTGACTATTTACAAGGTCTTGCAATGACAGGACAAGGGGCAAAGGGTTTAAACTGGCAGAGGGGAGATTAAGACTGGATGTCGGGAGGAAGGTCTTTACAGTGAGGGTGGTGAGGCACTGGAACAGGTTGCCCAGGGAGGTTGTGGATGCTCCCTCCCTGGAGGTGTTCAAGGCCAGGTTGGATGAGGCCTTGAGTGACCTGTACTAGTGGGAGGTGTCCCTGCCTATGGCAGGGGGTTGGAACTAGATGGTCCTTGAGGTCCAGGTTGGAAGCAACCTTACCATTCTATGATTCTATGATTTAAAAGTTAATTTATATGTAATATTAGAGCATATAAAGAAATATCTTGATATAAAATACAGTCCTTTGTGAAAAAGAAAAAGGGTTAATTTACTGAATAAATTATTGTGTACAAGGTCTACAATAATACTGACATTCCTTTTGCACGGAATTATTAATATTTTATTTATATTCTTGTACTGCCTTCAAAACTCAGTCAAGAATCAAGTTCCTGTTATGTCCTCTCAGCAAATAAAGAGACAATCCCTGCAAGGAATATGTACCAGGTAATTATTTTTTCAGCAACTTTCTCCTTTATTCAGGGTGCCTTTGTAGAAGCAGAGCCTGACAAACACACTAACCTGAATTTTCTCTAAAGCCACCCAATTCTCTGAAATTCGATCAGCTTCACAACTGGAAATTCATCATTTGCTGTGTTTCAAACGTGCACCCAAGGACACCTCTTTCCTAGTACTTTAACCATGCATAGCCCATGAAGTCAACACACCAAGAAGCATTGTACTGCCAGTCAGATGCAGACAAATGAACAAAGGAATGGTCTAGAGTGTCATACACATTCTCTTACTTCCTACTATATCATCCTTGCCACAAACTTTGGGATGTTCATCAAATTTCATCAGCAGACAGTATCGCAGGGACACCTCCCTGGAGGTGTTCAAGGCCAGGTTGGACAAGGTCTTGAGTAACCTGTACTAGTGGGAGGAGTTCCTGCCTATGGTAGGAGGTTGGAACTAGATATCTTTGAAATCGCTTCCAACCTTACCATTCCACAGTTCTATGATTCTATAAAATATACTAAATCATTAGCTAAACTAGTAAGGATCAAAAGAAAAAAAAACATATTTCAGAACTTTTTCAGGGTCATAGCTGGATAGATAGGAATCTCAATCCAGAGAAACAAGTGAAATGTTTCTCCCTGGTTAAAATGCTTTCAATACTCATCTCACACAACACTGTACAGCATCATTTCTCTGGTTGCAAGTTTGCAATGAGAGAACAGAGAGAAATTTCACATTTCTACTGTTTGCCAAGAACTTTTGGGGTTATTTAGAGATCTTGTAGTAGAAACCAGAATAATCCCACTGGAATGTGATCTGTCACTTTTTAAAGGCAATGAAAACATCCTTATTTCCCTTTCTTTTCAGCAGAGGCTCTTCACAGATTTCCTCACAGCTACACATAAATTATGTACTTCCTTCAAAGTCACGCTGTCCAAAAGACCACATTAGAAGCTTGTGTATCTTTTATTTCACCTGCTGTGCTCTTCTTTGGACCAAGATTCACTTCTTCATGTGATAACTACACAGTGCTCCTTGTCTGGATTTTCCCTACAATGAGATTTCACTAATTATGATGAGTTAGCAGCAAGTGTGGTATCCAGGATCTATCATCAATGGCCAAGTAATAGCAGAAATCCTGACTTTGCATGCTCAGCTCTTACAAGACACAAGAAAGGAAAAAATCTAAATAAATTCTTTTGAAATTATGCCCACATGCACCAGTTCATGGTGCAAACACCATAAGGATAGAAGCCCTGCTATGTCAGTTGCAGCTACTACCATTTCATAGTAAAATTTAATTGCTTTTGACACCAAACAAAGTACTAGCAATATGTCCTTCTTTTGACTGCTGATTGCTTCTTTGAATCAACAATTGGTGGCACAACTTCTTTTCATTGAGTTGTCTCCATCATGATTTCTTAGGGGAAGGAGGATGCAGAGGGCAACTCCACTTTTTCCTATAGCTTAAACTTGGAGATACTTCTCCCAGCTGGTTGCTAGGACTAAGCAAGCTCAGCCAGATCCAATCTAGAATTTCCCAGAATTTCCTCCACCAGTACACATGGAAGCCAACCTCCACACTACCTACCACAATCACCTAAACATGAGCCAGTAGTGTGCCCAGGTGGCCAAGAAGGCCAATGGTATCCTGGCATGCATCAGGAATAGTGTGGTCAGCAGGAGCAGGGAGGTCATTCTCCCCCTGTACTCTGCACTGGTTAGGTCACACCTTGAGTTCTGTGTCCAGTTCTGGGCACCTCAATTGAAGAAGGACATTGAGGTACTTGAGTGTGTCCAGAGAAGGGCAATGAGGCTGGTGAGAGGCCTTGAGCACAAGCTCTATGAAGAGAGGCTGAGGGAGCTGGGATTGTTTAGCCTGGAGAAGAGGAGGCTCAGGGGAGACCTTATTGCTGTCTACAACTACCTGAAGGGTGGTTGTGGCCAGGAGAAGGTTACTTTCTTCCCTCAGGCAACCAGCACCAGAACAAGAGGACACAGTCTCAAGCTACACCAGGGGAAGTTTAGGCTCGAGGTGAGAAGAAAGTTCTTCACTGAGAGAATCATTCACTACTGGAATGGGCTGCCCAGGGAGGTGGTGGAGTCACCATCCCTGGAGGTGTTCAAGGTGGGTTTGGACGTGGCACTTGGTGCCATGGTCTAGTCTTGAGGTCTGTGGTATTGGGTTGGACTTGATGATCTTTGAGGTCTCTTCCAACCTTGGTGATACTGTGATACTGTAATTCCACTGAGATGGAACCTCCTTGGTGTTATTGTCTACTGCTGGGCCAACGGATCCACTGTATACAAATCAGTGCCACAAACGAAGGCAGCCTATCCAATCTCATTATCCTGGGCTATATCATTTGCAGCAATGAGACATATATCATGCACAGTGAAAGGTAAGGGATTTACCTCATTTACATGCAGTCATGAACACTAGTTAGACTTTCTCTCATGAATTTAAGTCTGTGAGTTTGGAATTAAACACTACCTTGAAAACAGGAGTAGAGCCTGAAAATAACATATGAGGGATTCTATACAGAAAAATCAATAATAGTTACCATACAATCATGTTTTCAGGAAAATGAGCACTCCATCTCCTGCTGCATGTAATCAACTCTTGGATATGCAGCAACTCTCTACTTACAATATAGCCAGTCAATATCAATTCCATTAAGGAAGCAGCTTATAACAAAGAATTTGTTTCATAACTTCCACATATTTTGCAAATATCATAGATCTCTTAAATTCATAGTTTCACAAAATACATACTTTCTCAGCAGCTAACTAGTACTGGTATTGTTACTTAATTGTGGTTTGTCACAGAGATACTTTAAGAAATCTTTGCTTTTAATTTTTTCTTTGTGTGTTATAAACAGCTTTCATAGAACCAAGATTTAAACATGTTTATTGGGAAAACAGGATCTTTCAAGATTAAAATGAACATTGTATGAACATCTGCACACCTATTTTGAGTAATGCACTGAGGAAAAAGCACTGCAAATTGAATGATCTGACTAAACACAATACACTAAAATTCTGCAGAACATTTTGAGGGAATTTTGATTGTATTTAATAGCAGCAACTCCAATCATATTCTGATGAACAAAAATTAAACTGTCAAGAGAAGGAAATACCTGCAAAATAATGTTTCTCAACTGATTTACTTTTTACAAGGTCTTTCACAGTCTCTGAAGTCCTGCAGGGAAATCGTAGAGATCACCAGAAAGCAGAGCAAAACGCAGAGAAGCTAGGCCAGCTCTTGGTCACTATCATTTGCTAATCAACAACACATTCCCAAGTGAATAACACACTGAATTGAAAGTTGCCATTTAATCATGCTGAAACCACAAAAGTACTCTCAGACAGAGCTTGGAAAACCATCAGAGCCTTATGCTGCATTGCATTTCCTAGCAGACCTCATTCAGTAAACAATGTGCATGTCTCAGTCCTCTCTGTCTTGTCTGCTTAATGCCTGTCCCTTCACCATACTTGGACTTCATAGTCTGAAATACACTTCCCAGAAAATTATCTAATAGATATGCAGACAGGGGGAAAAAAAAGAAAAAGAAGGAGGGAAAAAAATAAAAAGGGAAAAGACTCCCATTGATTTTATAGAAAAAGTCAAATACACACTAGACAATTATTCCAGAATACAAATACTTAGAAAATGTAAGTTTTGCAATCACAGTCCACCTTACTAAGCATTTGACTTGTTCCAAGATTTAAATAAAATATCAATACCTGAAAATGTTTTCTATTTATATTCCAGGATACTCAGCAGTATTTTGAGATTTAAAAAAAAACAAAAACCTACAGCTTTCAGTCAATTTTTCTTTTGAATAAAAATATCCTACATCACTCACCAAAGATGCCTTCTGCAGTATCGATAGTCTTTCAGAAAAGACAACTACCATTTACAGAAAATGGACTCAAATATACGTATTCTTCTCAACTCCTCACATCCTAAAGCATTCTGCAATTTATTTCCCCACTTTCATCTACTGAGATTCAGAGCAGACATGGTGTGATCATATGTTTTTTCAAGAATAGCTGATGAATACCTGAAAACTCTCCCACTGTGGGACATTCTGTTTTCTCAGGAATGAAGAAAAAAAAAAAAAAAAAAAAAAAAAAAAAAGCAGCCAGAATGACACATTTTCTATTTCTAAAAATAAACTAAAAGGCCAGATAAATCAATGGAAAAAAAAAAATCACTGCTAAGACAGCACAAAACACAGAATGCCAATTACATTTTGGCAATGTGACTAATGAGATAGCCAGCTAATTACCTGATTCTAGTAAAGTTTTTAGTAAACAATAATCTTACGGTAATGCTTTCTTCCTTTCTAATACTGCCATTTTTCATTGTCAAAAAGCATGACTGATACCATGACAAAATCCCTCCTCATCTAAGTGGGATTTTGGTTCTATGCTGTTAAGCATCTGAAGACTCAACTAGTTAAGCAGATTATTGCTGGATAAGGAAACTCTAAGAAGAGATGTGTCCAGGAACAGGTTGAACTTTTCCTTGTATTGTCTTACACAAGAAGGTAATTTAACTTACATACCCTTCTCTGCAAGGATTTCCTGCCTTTCCCTGACTCTCCTATCTGGAGTCCTCCTGGGAGACAGGAAAGGATCTCTCTGTAAACCCCATTTTCTTTTGCAGAGGAATTCACCTCCACATTGAAAGCTTCCCTATTAATTTGATAATCACCATATGCTACTGAAGGAGAGGAGGTTAATTCAACCAACACATGCTGTTACAGAGAGATGAGAGCAGGGGTAATTTCTTTCCCTTTGCAGGTCCCAGTGCCATGCTCTGATCCATAAGCTCAATAACATACATAGGAACAGTTACACCAGTTGGAGGATTTTTCAAAGCACTGTGGATATCAGCACAGATCTGTTGCCTTCAATTCTACATGTGCATGATCACTGTCTTTAAAATATATCTGTTATCATGTCCCCTCCCAAGACATTAAATTAATCCTTCTGAATAATTTCTCTCTGATGGGGATTAATACATCACTAATCCACAGGTAACACTACCTTCCCACACCCCTGCCAGCCTTAGGCTGGGAATGCATGTCTGCTGGGGGAGCAGGGGGCCAGAACAAAACTGGTTTGAAATATAAGAACAAGTAGAAGCTCTGAAAACCACAATTAATATAGCTTTATAAATTCTATTAAAATTCAGTGTCACTTCAGTTGCAGAAAATATGTGTAATATAAAGCTCTACTTTGAAGGCATGAAAACTTTAAATAATGCAGTTCCATCATTGCTTTGTACGCTTCTGTATCTCACATCTCTTTTCTGTCTTTTGGAAGTTCTTTCTGTGTGTTCATACAACATACAGTAATTCTGGGATCCTAGTCAATGGCAGAAACATCTAAGTGTTCTACTAATACACATCATAATATGGCTTCTTGGACATCTAAAGCATGCTGCAATTATCTTTTATTTACATTAGTCTTAGAAACTGAGATTTCACTGACCTGGCAATAACAATTAAGAGTAGATACTACAGATCCTCATATCTTTTTTTTGTCTCTATAGAGATTCCAAACAACTGTGAATGAAAGGCAAGGAACTTCAGTAACAAATCTTGGCCTACACAGTAAACAAACAGCTGTTTATCATTGGCCTAATTACCAAGTTAATGAGATACTAGTCTCTGTATTCATAAAGTATGCATGAGCAAGCACAAGTGTATGCAAAGCAGAGTGTAGTGACAAATGCAATAAAACAACAAGATATTGGTAAGCAAACATTAATGATCTCAAAGCTGAAGAATCAGGATGTGGTTTATGTGAAGTTTGTATGAGCAAGACAAAATTGTGGTAAGTCTAGATGTTTGTATATTAACAGCATCAAACAAGTAAAAACTACCGCATTTAGAAAAGAAAAATAGAAAAAGGATAAATGTAAAGCGAGGAATAGCCACATTGGCAGCAGAACTGAAGAGTAATTGAGAACTTACAATACAGCATTAAAATAAGCCAATTTAACAACAAGTAGATGCTGCAAGAAAAGGAAAAAATTCTGGGAAGTTACCTGTAAGTATAAGCAGCGATCGTGCTCTCTGATGATGATGTCATGGCTGAAGTTATTCATTGAGAAAGAGGTAGAGGAACTAGTGAGAATCCAGAGTAGAAAAAGAAAAATGGTGAGAGGTTTGAAAATTTTAGATTTTGAAAAAAAAAAATTTAAACGGTTGAATTCTTCAATTTAGAGGGTAAAAATCCAAAGAGTACACCATAACTCCTGCAATTACATAAATTATTGCAATGAGGAGCAAAATGAGTGATTTTCTTCAAGCCTCTCTGAGGAATTATGATTACTCACTGACAGCAGTAGGAATATAATATATTAGGAAATCATTTTCAATAGTCAAGTCCCAGACATTTAAGCACTGAAACAGCTTATTTATGAAAGCTCTGAAACCCTTCCTACTGGCAAGTTTTTAAGAAACAGTATAAAAACCATCTCCCAAGAGATTCTTGTTTTAGAGAAGAAGGATGAGATTAAATAGATGATTTGGGTGTCCTTTGCAGTCCTTGACTTCTGTGACTGGCCATTCTCTGCTGATTCAGTGTATAAGAAAAGTAAAGTTAAATAGTTCTCTAACACCTCTCTTCTACAAAGACTGGACCATATGAGGTTCCTCAACTATATGTCCTTGTGTCCCACTTCAGAGGAAGATGTATTTTTCAGGAATGTTGTTTGTGAGATACAATCTACTGCTTGCACAAACACACACTTGCGTGAGCCACATCACTGAGAGAACAGAGATATTAATTTGTAGTTTTTGTCTTGCTGACTGCTGCAGTGTTTCAAGAGGATGATGTATTTCCACAGCTGTACTGCAAAGCATGAGCAAATTACATTGTGGTAGGTCTAAGCAGGCCAAAATAGGTTTGTACGTGTCCTGGCTTGCCCAGGCATGTTTTACTGCTCTCCCTCCTTCTGTTTTGGGGAGAAGCAACCACAGGAAATAAGACAAAAGAACCTGGAGCCACTGAGTCTGAGGACTGTGGTCTACCCAGACTTGTTTTGGACCCAGCGGTAAACAAGGTGCACAGGGTTGCCTTGTGCAAAGCCTGTGCTCTGCCCTAAAATGGGTAAAGCAAGCCTATGGTTTTACCTAATATGGCCAAGCTTGGCTAACTGCCATTATGATTGGCTATTCTGTGTCCAAAGGCCCATTAGTCTCAGGCTGTATCAATATAAGGGGAGATGAGCAGGGAGCACATCGTGCACTCTGCCATTACAAGGTGTGTTCTGCTATTATATGTGTGCTTCGCTATTGTATCTGCTCTCTGCCATTGTATCTGTGCTCCTACTACTTTATTGCATCCTGAGCTGTGTGGAACTTCAGCGACCAGGATCAGACTCTAAAAGCCTCCATGCAATCAGACTGTACAGCCAGCGTGACACTGTGCTGAGACTGCACATCTCAAGACATCCTGCCTGCACCTGAAAGCCTCCAGCAAGATGGAAGCCCTGGAGATAACACAGACCATCCAGAGAGTCAGAAACAGGTCAGATCTTCTGTTTCCTTTCTCCAGCACCCAGAAGCTTGGGGAAACTCCAAAGCCTCTAACGGCTACTGACAGCAACCCCGTCATGAGCTTTGGGTACTGTCAGATAATATTTTTGAGAGTAAATACTTAATACCTCTTGTAATCATTAATTGCCTTCTGCTATAAGCAGAAAGGAGCTCCTTGAGTCCATCTAGTGAGCAAGCAGAGTATTGACCACAAGCGGTACACTGACCGCAAAGCCTTCTCTGCCAGTTCAACTGAGTTCAAGTACCGTATATATTTACTAGTTATTGCCAGAGTCTGTTATTGCCTGTATAGAAAATTTCCATGAGTGATGCAAAGAACCTGTTATTGTTAAATTGGTGATTGGGGTGCCACAAGTTCTGAATATGTAATATTAATAAACTATATTAGTATTTTTTAAAATATCAGCTGGCATTAATTAGTTACCCATCCACTACAAATGAACAAAGTGAAATCAAATGGTGCAAGAGCTCAGGATCATGTTAACTCAGGGTGGGGAAGGAAGGATAAACAGCACCTCTAAAAACAAACAAAAAAAAAGTTGCTGATTCCTCTTTCAATTCCACTCCATCAAAATTTGTTTTAAATGTAAAATATGACAAAGTGACACTGTACACAGGATTACAAATCTTGGCATGTCAGTGTAAGCCTGACAGCAGCTTGCTACCATATGCCTGCAGTATAGAGTTCTAGCAAACGCTAGAGGCGGGGTTGGTTTCATCTTTGTCCTTGTCCTCTTTAAGGAAGAAGTGGTAGTCATGTGTTCTGCTTATGTGGAGATGGTAACTACACCCCAAATTATTAATCCAAAATTGAGATTTCAATTGCAGTGGAGATGATGGATTTGACACCATTTTCTCTGAAAAATCCAGATCTTTGCATCATCCTTTCTCATCCATTATCCAAGGCTTAGCCTCCTTCTCTAGGACAAAGGAAATTTAGTTCTCTTTTCTGCTCCCAGGGGAAGAGAAAGAGAAACTAAACCTATGCCTCTCACATCATGCTGAGGTGTTAATGAAATATCAGTAGAGAAGTTCATCACCTCAATAATCTATTTCTGTTTTGTTTGGAGGTTTTCCTATTTTTCGGTTTCCCTGCTTAAACTGATAAATACACTAAGCACACAGATCTGTAAACTCTAGGTCAGGGGTTCTCATATAATTAGCTGCCTACTTAAAAGTAGCTGGATTTTTCCAAAACTTATGTGACTAATGGTAGTTAATGATGGGGTTTGGTAGTTTCTTCATACCTGTAGCTGAAATTATTTCTGTGTTATAAACATTCCTTTTCTCTCTGTCAAATTCTCCTCTTATTAAAAGAACATTGCATCTTGGAAAAATTCTGGAAATCAGTCAGCTGTATTTTTTTTTAAACCACCATCATCAGTCCAGTCACAGCACTACTTAAAAAGTAAGGCTTAGATAGTGATGGGGTTTTTTTCTAAAAACTTAGACCCTTTTTTTCAGTACAGATTTTGACTCAAATAAAAGGATTTGGATTCAGAGTCCTTATTCTATACGACATCTTTCACATGATTTCATGTATCTGAGAAATCTCAGAAATTTCTTAATTTCATATCAAACCTCTAATATTTACTCAATTAAGAATACTTATGAAAAGAAATAGAGAAGTTTCTAGAATTTACTTTGCACCCACATTTAGACAGTATTTACTCAAGTAGGTAACAACTAGATAAACATTGATATTCTGAACATTTTCACTTTCCTTTGAACCTTTAAGACATTTAAATCCTAAATGACAAAAAAAAATCCTATGAAAAAGAATATCCCAGGATATTCTTAATGACTTTCTAGTTTTTGAAGTCCAGTTCTGGTTTCAGTGTCATGGCATCCATTCTACATTTTTTCATGCAAATAAGACTTGTTTGCAGCTTCGCAGAAGCTACTAGAAAACATTTCCTTGAAGAAGAAGGAAGATATGTTGATCTTCATGGGTTGTTGCAGACATCTGGGTTTGAGGATTTCTGCATTTTTCTTTTCCTTTTTCAGAATGTCTTTAAATCATCTAAGTTACATTTTCCAGCTGTTTCTGTGCATCTCACATTTTCCAAAGCTAATTTTCAGTTTTGTCCTACTTGAAATTTCCTGGGGAGCGGACACCATGTCCCTATTCAGCAGAAGCAGCTCGTTTTTATTCTTTCTATTTGCTCATCATTCTCCTGCTTCAAGCTTAACACTGTGAATGATCCTGTGCATCCTCACTAAATTCTCCTATTAGCTTGCTTTCTGCTTCTTTATGAAAGTAAAAATCTATCACCAACCCAGTACGGCTTTGATCTTGATTGTCCTCACCTTGCCTTCAGTCCATCACCAGTCTGCTGACATTTTCTGTAGCCTAGATGAAGCCACTATTGAATATTTCCCTATTAAAAGAAACCTGCAGAGTAAATGTAACTAGTAAACCAGAACCTGAATTAAGTCGGCTAGTAACTATCAGTCATTGCTTATTATTGTATATTAATCCTGTACATCATAATAGTCTGTAATACTGGAAGAGTGAGCCTGCAAGTCCATTTAGCAAGGTTTATAGAGTGTGATTTGTTCTGAAATTATTGGGTGTCATCAGAAACCAGATGCAGCCCCTGATGTGGGTCTGTGCTCTCTTGCACCCTTTCCATAGTAGTTTGCATCTGGGAGGATTTGAGCTGTGGCTCCTTCCCAGAGGTGGCTGTGATATTCGAACACGTGTGCCAGCCTCCCTGCCTTTCAGTATCTATCCCACTACTTAAAGCCCACACATTTTTTTGTGTATTAGAAAACTGTGGTGTCGTGCTGACATATTGAGAGGTGTTTCCACTGCAGCAGAAGAGGAAGTGACGGAAATATGTAGATGGGCCTTCCCTCACCTCAGAGAATCAACAACAGATAACGTTAAAGCACAAATCAATATGCAATCTGCCAGAAGCGTCTAGTGGCTTATTTAGACATTGGCAAGGAAGACAGAATTTCCCTCCCTTGCTTTAGGGAAAGTGTTGATATAAAAACAATTGTCAAAACCTCATCATTCAACCATCTGATATTGATCCTTCCATGTCAACCAGAGCTCTAGATTCTCAAAAAAAAAAAAAAAAAACCAAAAAAACCAAAACAAACAAACCACCAAAACAAAAATCAACTCACCTTTTCCAACAACTAATCTTACGCGGTACAAAACTACCACACCAGTCTGTCTTAAAACATCCTGTCCAAATTGTAGAGGAATAAAAAACTTCACTCCCTGTAAGGAGTGAAGAGAGGTACCCATATTCTCCCTCTTATGAAATTTTGTCTGGAGAGTCCAGCCAGGTCAGTCTCTCCACAGACATCAGTGGGGCCCAACCAAGATAGAGTGGTTCGCAGGACTGGAGCAGCTCATGTAGCTACAGCCCTTGACTACAATTGCACTCAATGCTGTGATCGCATTGATCAATCCTTGTCGCACACCTAGCGTGTGCTCCTTCTATTACCCAACAAAAATTGCCCCCTATTAGTATCTTGATTTTAACTTTGAGACTTCAATGCGAGGAAAAAAAAAAAAAAAGTGTAATGCAGCTCAGTCCTCAAGAATCTTTTCTCATAGTAACACAGGTTGCAAGAATTCCCACTCAACCTTCTCCTGACAAACTAAGTTAAGTGCAATAGGCCTGTTGCTCAGAATCATATTTACAGGCATTTGAAGTGAGCCGTAATTCTGAGAGCTCAGGATGACACTTTTCAAAGCATGTATTTTCTGCTTTTTAGCACACACAAGGGTCCATGTACCTATTGTCTTTTGATGGCTGTTTAACTGTGATATTAAATATCGTCTTTGCCCTCTGTTTGCAGCCTTTCGTTCATCTCTTGAATATAGCAGTAGATTTTTCATGGTCTCCTGCATGTGAAATAGACTTCTCTGCTATTCCCTCTCTGTGTGGTAATCTTGTTTCACTAACATTACAATTATCTGAAGTCTTACTGATAAATCTTCTCTTAAATACCTTGACAGAAGAGACAATATTGTGCTACTAAAGACTCCCTCTAAAATACTTTAAATCTCTCCCAGAAGCATCAATAACTACGAGTTTTTGTTCATTTAATAATTTGCTGTAAAGTTGTATGTCCAGGTTTATAAACAAAACAAAAAAATCAAACTAAATCTTCATTAGTAAGAGTTTGCTGGCCTCAGTAAGAGCCCTTGAAACAGCAGAGTGACACTGCTGTGCCACAGACAGGGTCATTGCCTATGCCTCTAAGTGGGATTTCATTTACCTTCCATTTGGAAGAAAAGGGTTCAGTTATCCCCAATGATGTGTACAAGTGGCTCCCAGTGAAGCCAGTGGGAGCTATAGGTGCTCAATACTGAATTGAAGGTAAGTTTGTTTGCAAACACACATGAATTGAAAATCTTAGCTCTAGGAAGATAAACCTCAATATTTGAGGTTTGCCCCTTTATGAGATAAAAGCCAAGGAATAAGGATAAGGTCTGAACGCACTGCACTGAAAAGTCTCCT
This sequence comes from Eubucco bourcierii, assembly GCA_013396675.1. Classification (NCBI taxonomy): domain Eukaryota; kingdom Metazoa; phylum Chordata; class Aves; order Piciformes; family Ramphastidae; genus Eubucco; species Eubucco bourcierii. The sequence goes on along the minus strand of VWZE01012534.1, from coordinate 288,279 downwards.
CATTTATTTTTTAAGAGTAGAGGAAAATGGTCTTGTTTTAAAGTTATTTCTATGCATTATTTTTGTTCTTAGCCAATGCTCCACCAGGGCTTAACAATGTACAGAAAAGTTCTGTCTGGGAGTGGCGATCAAGCAGCATCCTGAATGACATTGAGCAGAAGTGATAGGAAGTCATCATGGTATGTGGCAATTCAAAACTCAAGGAGCAACAAGCACAAAGACACTATTATTTGCCAAATCCCAGCACACTCCAAAGACAGTTTGTGTGCAGGTGTGAATTACACGAGAGGAAGTTTATCCCTATTGATGACAGAGTGTCTGCTCAGCAAGTTTGCTGATGATACCAAACCGGGAGGCTTGGCTGATACAGGTAAAGCCTGCCCAGCAAGACTTGGATGGACTGGAGAGATGGGCAAAGAGGAAACAAATGAGGTTTGACAAGGGTAAGTGCAGAGTCCTGCATCTGGGGAGGAATAATAAACCGCACCAGTACAGGTTGGGAGGTGATCGGCTGGAGAGTAGCCCTGTGGAGAGGGACTTGGGAGTGCTGGGGGATAATAAGTTATCCATGGGACAGCAATGTGACCTTGTGGCCAAGAAGGCCAATGAGATCCTGGGGTGTATTAGGAAGGGTGTGTCCAGTAGATCAAGGGAGGTTCTCCTCCCTCTGTACTCTGCCCTAGTGAGAGTCCATCTTGAGTACTGTCTTCAGTTTTGGGCTCTCCAGTTTAAGGGAGACAGGGATCTGACAGGACGATTAGGGGCCTGGAACACTGTCTTATTCTCATAATGAGGGATCTGAGGCATTTTAGTCTGGGAAAGAGAAGAGTGAGAGGGTATTTAATAGATGTTTATAAATATCTGAGGGCTGGGTATGAGGAGCAAGTTAACAGACTCTTCTCACTTGCTCCCTTTGATAGGACAAGGAGCAATGGTTGTAAGCTGCAGCACAGGAGGTTCCACCTCAACACAAGGGGGAACTTCTTTACTATAAGGGTCACAGAGCACTGCAATAGGCTCCCCAGAGGGACTGTGGCATCTCCTTCTCTGGAGACTTGAGGCCTGTCTGGATGGGTCCCTCGGACCTGAGCTAGATTCTAGTCCTGCTCTGGCGGTGGGGTTGGACTCGATCTCTTTAGGTCTCTTCCAACCCCTGACACCCTGTGATCCTGCAATCTTCCGAAAACCTATAAGCTGCTTGCAGTCCCTCACTGGCCTTCCTGTGACTGGCCCTGTGAAGTTTATCAAAGGTACAATATACTTGCAAACGGGTTGGTTATTAGTTTGATGTCATGAAAGCATTTTTATGTTAGAGTTGTTCACTATAAATTAAGTTAGCATGAGAAAATCAAGTGCATCAGTAACAATTTGGCTGGTTAGTGAGTAAGAGATTATATGATGTGATCCATAGATGTTGGGATGCAGAGAAGTCTATTTTCATCATTCTCTGGGAAAGCAGTAAATAGCCTGCGATAGTAGAGGATTGTGATGAGTGCTTCTAGGCAACCTCTCTGTCAAGCAGGGACTGCTCCCCGTGGACACATCAACAGGGCTGCCTGGATGGACTTTTTCTTCGAAGACTTTTTATAATGTGTTATGAGGAATACAGCTGTTTTTCCTTATCAACTGTAAGAAAAGAGGAACACTTCTCAGTAGGCAGAAAACAAAAAAATCTTTTTACTTTTAGATGAAAAAAAATAAGGATAAAATATTATCCTTTTCCCCTCTTCTACCAATCTCTTGTGGTTTAACCCTCATTATCAACTAAGCCTCACACTGTTGCTCATTTACTCTCCACCAGTGGGATGTGGGGAGAGAATAGGAACAGTGAAAATGAGAAAACTCATGGTTTGAAATAAAGATGGTTTAGCTATTCAAGCAAAAGCAGTACAAGCAGTAAACAAAACAAAGAAGGAATTCCTCCAGCACTTCTCATTGGCCTGCAGGTGCTCAGCCATCTCCAAGAAAACAGACCTCCATCACATGGAATGATTACTTGGGAGGAGAAATGCCATAACTTTGAATGTCTCCCTTTCCTCCTCCTTCCTCTAGACTTATATGCTGAGCATGACGTCATATGTCTTTGGTCAGCTGTTCCAGCTGTGTTCCCTTCCACCTTCTTGTTCACTCCCCAGCTACTCGCTGGCAGGGCAGTATGAAGAGCCAGAAAGGCCTTGGATCTGTGTAAGCACCGCTCAGCAGTAACAAAAAAACATTCCTGAATTATCAGCACAGTTTTTATCTAAACGTAGCCCCACATCAGCTAGTATGAAGAAAATAAACTCTATCCCAGTCAAACTCAGCACACCATCTTGCCCAACACATCTTGGTGAGTAGTTCTGTGTATAGAGTGATATTAGAAACTTACCTGTTAGCAAGTTTATTCTGATTGATGCATTACATCTGACTGCTGTGTAGGGAGTTTTTCTGGGTTTATGTGATTTCTACCTATTGCTACATTTGTCAGTGAATTTCAAAAGACATTTATAATTATTTATGAATGTGATGGTTTACCGGTTTGTTTTTTCCATTTACCTTGCCAAAGATCTTGAAGCGTGCTTGTAAAATTGCTTTCATACTAAGCTGTGGCAATGCAGCATTTAGCACAGGTTATCAGAACATTATCCAAACAATAAACGCAGATGTCTGGGGGAAAGCCAACTAAGGTAATGCAGACTGAGCCTGTCTGCAGAGCAGTAATGATCTAATGACTAAAACTGAGAAATGCAAGGAAAACCTGGGACCCCAGACACAATTAAGAAGTAGGAGGCAGAGATGCAGAGTAACCCCAGAGGGAGACAGGCAAAAGAATGATGATTAATATCAGTATGTGTTATGTTTGATAGGACCAGTTACAGCAATTGCACTACTAAAACGGGGACAAGGGCATATGGTTGCACATAAGGCTCAGAAGTGTTGCTGCGTTCAGGTATTACCTGTATCACCTAGATCATTGTAAAATAGTAGTTGTAATGATTGCACCATGAGCTGCCCAAGAATACAAATGCATGGGAAGCACTATAGAGTTTGTTACGCCAAAACTGCCGCATTAATATTAAAAGTGCAGTTTTTAGGGTCCAGATTCCTCTCTGGCTATTACAGCAAAAGCATCTGCTTGACCGTGCTGCTCAAAGACAAGGCTACCTGCCTTGTGAATGGAATTTTAGGAATAAACAATCAGGATGATTATGCTTTGCACTGCTGCAGAGACTTTTATTTACTTCTACAGTATATTAATACAGACAAGAAAAAAACCCAGATAAACATTTTTCAGTTGTACTAGATGGCAAAAGTATGTAATTACACCGCTCAGAATCTCATCAGCTCCCATCAGTCTAAGCTACTTTATGAACATATTTATAACTGCCAAGTATAGAGCAATTACGGGAAAACATTCTTCTTTCTGAATGCATCTGCACATTTAGTATGGGTTGATCTAATTTAGAGTCACTTCCATTAAAGTCAACTGGAGGATTCCTACTCCAGGTTAAGGCAAAGAGACAACAGGCACAAGAGGATGTCAGTTCCTACAGCCAAAGCTTAAATTTTAAACAAACAGGAATATTTGTAGAAGTTACCTGAAACATGATCCGAATACAAACCTCAGCTGAGAGAAAAAGCTGTTTGGCTTTGCTTTCTCAGCAGGAGTCAAACATCTTCCTATTTATGTTGGGGTACCATACAGTAGTCCAAACAAACATCATTTAGGGGACAAGAAACTTGGTGTTTCTCCCCACCTAAGATTGAAGTTTCATAGAATCATAGAATGCTAACGTTGGAAGGGACCTCAAGGATTATCTAGTTCCAACACCCTGCCATAGGCATGTTCCATTATTTACAAGGAGCTGAAATTAGTTCAGTACTTCTCTCAAGTATGTTGTTCTTGAGAGAGACAATGACATTTTGTAGGGTCTCCTGTGCTCTTAAACCTCTGTCAGTGCTAATATCTGGAAGATAATGGAAAGAAGTTAAAAGCAGAAAACAAAATGTGCACGCAGTTTGATAAAACTAACACAGACTGCTTGTTTTTAAGGGGAAAAGCAGAAAGATCTGTGTGCTGGTTTGAGGCTAATTGGAATATTTTAATAAAGAAAATTACACTATAGGCTGTGAAAGGAAAACATCATGATGTCTACTTCACTCATACGCTTGCTGGAGAATTGTTTGGGAACACTAACCAAANAAGGTACAGGGCTGGGGAGAAGGTGGAAGGGTGGTTGGGAGCCCCTCCTGGGGTCTCTGATTTCTGGGAGGGGAGTTGTGTTGCTGTATTACCTTTTACTTGTATATTTCTGTAAATATTCTGTATATAGTGTAAATATCTGCTGTACATTGTGCAAAGCTGTAAATAGAGCTTCATCATTTAACTTCCAGCCGACTGAGTGCTAGTCTGGGTCATTTTACAAAGTGTGGGGGGTGGGGGAACTCCCAAACCTTCACAATCTGACACACCTTAGAAGTGAATAACTAACATGACAGGCAAGTTTAACAGCTTTAATTAATAATTCCATATTAAATGAATATCGATTTTTTTTCTCACCAATATTCCCTTTATCTGCACAACTTTTGACTGTCAAAAGACTGGGGAAACTGTGAAAGACTTCTTCATTAATATATTTGTTAAGGATTAATTGTTAAGTCTCACAAATATGATTAGTTTATGTTTATTTCAAGACAAAAAGGTAAAATTAAGTATTACAGCTTGAGTTAGTTGGGCAACAAAATGTATTTCACAGCTTCTGTCAAGAAGCAAAATGATTTTGCTCACATGGCTGAGAATACTTAGCAGAAGTTTTTAACAGCCGAGCAGAAACCAGACTTCAAAGAGCTTTCACTCACTCACATTGAAGGAGAATCTTTGTCTAACACACTGGATTTGTTTTCTTTACAGGAAAATCTATGGAATGTGTCTATTGACCAAATGTCAAAGTAAGCACAGATGAAGATTTCTTTCTTTACATTCAAAGACAGATTCTCCAATGATAGACTTAATTCTAAGGGTAATTAGACTGGAGTATTTAGCAGCAAAGCAAGTCCTTTGTTTTAAACAACTAGATGGTATCTTTTAATGATGATGATTTGATCTTTACTTTTCAAAATGAAGAAGAGAGGGCACGTAGCATATATTTATTATGTTAAAACATAGGTCTGAGCACAGGGATTAAAAAAGAGAAACCATTTAGGACCATATTATGAAGACTGGGTAATTATAAGGAATTATAAGGAATTTAAGGAATTCAAATCTGTAAAGATTTTAGTGACAATTTAACAGTACTTTTCAGGACATATCACTGTCTTCCATTTTCTTTCTCTGTCCATTTGATATATATAACATTAAGTACACAGGCAGAATTTGAAGATGATGTAATTAACTGCCTGGCACACCAGAAAACTGTTTCTTTGGTTCCTCCAGCCTAACTATAATACACGGAGATGTTCATGAGCATGAGAAAGTCACTTTATCCTTGAAAACACTACTGTGAACAAGAAGTAGCAGAGTAGTGACACAGATTTAACCTCCCCAGAAGATATCAATCATTTCATAGGGTATAAGACGGGAAAGAGTTGGCACAGGAGCACCAAACTCCAAACAGATACAAGTTGATGTGGAATTTTTACCAATAAGAAGAAAAAAACTCCTCTTTCTCTCCCTGTTTGTCCCACTTATTTTAGGAATTTCTGAATTTGGTCTTTATTCTTCTTTTTTATTATTAGGTCAATTTATGTCTTATCAACAAATATTAGACAAACAAATACATAACTAAGACAGTGAGCAGTGATTTGCATTCTTATATAATCACATTACACAAGCCAGACTTACATCTAAGCAATTTGAATATATAAACCTAAAGAAATATGGAAAGGCACACAAAATACAACTGGAGAGCTGTCTCCCTGTTGTATGCAGACATACACACATTTGTGTACACCAGGTGCTTCTCAATAGCTTTCAGTCATTATTTCTTAGTTATTGCTCTAGCCTAATTCTTTTAGGTACATAGAATGGTAAGGTTGGAAGGGACCTCAAGGACCATCTAGTTCCAACTCCCTGCCATAGGCAGGGACACCTCCCACTAGTACAGGTCACTCAAGGCCTCATCCAACCTGGCCTTGAACACTTCCAGGGAGGGAGCAGCCACAATCTCCCTGGGCAACCTGTTCCAGTGTCTCAAATGCAAAGCCATCAATTTCTCCACAATTTTTGAGCATCAGTGAGAGCCTACAAATTTCTACCAAAACAGAAGGTAACTCATGAGTCTTTATAGCAGGGAAACACACTACTCAGTGTATGGTATGTAAGCCAATTTTACTCTGGCAGTAAGGATATCTCCTGCTTAAAACTGGGTTGCTAAAAATAAATTGGGTTGTGTTCCTATTCCACAGCCTTTCACTGGGGCCTGAGGCAAGTAGTTTAACCTCTGTGTACCTACTTGCTATGACTAAAATAAGCATAATAACATCTTTTTTTCCCTTTATTTTTGTCTGCCTTGCCTTTGGGTATTCTCTAGCAGGACAAGTTTTCTTTCCACTTTGACTTTAGTCTTGCTTAAGTGCACACACCTCAATGAAATTACCCATGTGCTTTTGCACACATTTAAGGTAACCTGATGCACACAGCTGAAAGCATCAACTGCAACAAAGCTTCCAAAATGTTGTTGTATATCTATAAATAGTATCTCCTTTTCAATATAACTAATGGTTATCACATACTGATTTTTATGAAGAAATTATTAATATATTTATGCAAATGATAGTCCTATATTATAAAAAGGATGACTCTAGAATTATAGTTAAGGACTGTGATAGTTTTAAAGTACTCTTAAGTTTAGTTTTAGTGGTTTCACACACTGTAACAAAATCATGTGGTCTCTCAGTCTGCAGCAGCAGGGTTCTTATATGTGTAAGTATTAAATATCTTCGAAAGGGACCAAAGAATCATTAACTCAACAAGTCTAAATTGTCTTGCACTGACAACTGCACCTTGCAGGGCAAAATCTCAAAAGCTTACATTTTATGTACTGTCAACATTGCGTGAAATCAGCTTTTTAGAGAGCAAAAGACAACTATTCCTGTTATAAAAGATTTCAAGTAGTTATGATTAGTGAAATACTGTTACTTCATTTTATTGATGTGACCCCATCTGGAGTACTGTGTGCAGTTCTGGAGGCCCCAGCACAGGAAGGACATGGAAGTGTTGGAGCAGGTCCAGATGAGGGCCACAAAGATGATCAGAGGGCTGGAGCAGCTCTCCTATGAGGACAGGCTGAGAGAGTTGGGGCTCTTCAGCCTGCAGAAGAGAAGGCTTCAAGGAGACCTTATAGTAGCCTTCCAGTATCTGAAGGGGGCCTACAGGAAGGCTGGGGAGGGACTATTTACAAGGTCTTGTAATGACAGGACAAGGGGCAATGGGTTTAAACTGGCAGAGGGGAGATTTAGACTGCATGTCAGGAGAAAATTCTTTCCAGTGAGGGTGGTGAGACACTGGCACAGGTTGCCCAGGGAGGTTGCAGTGCTCCCTCCCTGGAGGTGTTCAAGGTCAGGTTGGATGAGGCCTTGAGTAACCTGTACTAGTGGGAGGTGTCCCTGCCTATGGCAGGGGGTTGGAACTAGATGATCCTTGAGGTCCCTTCCAACCTTACATAGAATAGTATTAAAAATAATAAAAATAATTGTAGGAATAATTCAGCACCTGTGGCAGCAGAAAAAGTGTTTACATGAAGAACACTTCTTCCAGACTAATGAAAATAAACACGTGGCTTGTGGCATATCTCTAGCCTCTGGCTTGTTCCTGACCCAGAACATGCACTATTTTCTTATAATCAGCTTAGTTTGTAAACAAGCTACAGTATAATTATGAACAATATTTGGTATTTCTCTGCTCATGAAACTGATTTCCTCAATGACAGGGTCTCTACCACTGGCCACCACTACTGCTATTACTAGATTTCTGTAGTGATTAACCTCTGTTATAAAGCTTGCTGCCCACACAAGTATTTTTTCCTTCCTCTCACCTATCTGTGATACCTCAGACCAAACACCTTTTGCATCTCCATTTTCAGCGCCCCATAAAACAAATTTGTTGTCAATCTGAGAACACCAGGAATGAATTCCGCAGCAGATTCCTTGACCTTTTTAACACATGGGGGTCAAAAATCACCATCAGCAGGTTGAGAGAAAAATGTGAAAGATCAAAGTCTTCCATTCTCACTACTGTTCTTGTTTTCCTTTGTTGATGTGTGCACTGCTGAAAGAAACTAGCAGTTTTTATCTCAAAAGTGCAAATATTTGATAGGAAACTGAGGCCAGACGTATCAACCTAAAACAAACAGCAAACATTTCTGTGATTCTTTCAACAGCACTAGAAAAGGTCTTTTTAAACAAACAAAACCTTTCTCCTGGGGGGTTTGTAAATCAAACACTGGAACTTTTATTAGTTGATAGACTGTTGATACTAAATAAGAGCTGACTTTAAGCCCAAGAGCAATTGCATAGACTCCTTTCATTGTTGAGCTGAGATATGCAAGAAGTAAACACCATAAATCATGAAAACTTTGCTTTGTACAAGTATTTCATGATGATAATGTACCACATTTTGATAGCAGAGAGTTTTTTGGTTTGGGTTGGTTTTTTGGGGTTTTTTTTAATTCCTTCCTCTTTTTAATCAGTCTCTCTGCAAATGTGTATGTTACAGAAAAAGTTTGGGATTTTTCACATTTCTTGAAAGAAGCTTTTCCTCTTTTGTTTTCCAGCTATTATTTTTCTCTGATGACCTTCAGGTGGCCCAAATTTTAAAGCAATGTAATGAAAAAGCCCCCAAGCACCTTAACAGTTTCAAATTGTTTCTATTCCAAACAAACTCCATCCCAAACCAAATGTCAATATGTATTTGGTCTTTTAAAAAGGCACAGCATACTTTTTGAAGTAAGTTCAGAGAAATACTGAAGAAAGAGAAGATTAAAAATGCAAAATCCAGAGTACATGGATTTGGTCTACAGTTGTACTTAATTTGTCTTTAAAGTCAGACACTGAATTCCCTCAGCTGTGCCAATTTCTTTTGCAACTCAGCACAAAATTGAATGTGTATAAGGTGTGGAGTTATCACTGAGGAAGTAAATGATTAAATTTTAAGGTACCTATCCCAGTATCAACAAGATCCCCTCTGATACAATTTTAATGTCTAGCTCCTTATTTCCTTAGACTATTTTCCTTTGTATCACTGTCACGTGGAGTTTCACAGCATCTCCATACATTAATAATCCAGGAATCTTACTTAGGTTAAATAATCCTACCCATGCAATTAGAGTTAAGATGACTATGCATGAAAACAGCACAATTTAAGGTTGAAGTTTATCAAGGATTTACTGTTTGGTGGCACAAATATCCTTGGAGAAGCCAAGTCTTTGTTCACGTCTTCTACCTTCATGGTATAGAAACTAGGAAGATACTGCAAGACATCTTCTAACCAACTTAAGAAAGGGCTACTGCTAAAAAACAAAGCCTGTCTCAAGACTTCTTCCATGCAAGTGGAGTTGATACTAAGGCAGGGGTCAGAATATGTGTACAATCCAAGACATCACCTGGTTGTGCTCTCCTCACACACTGCATCTATACTACCTACAAATTCAGCCAAGGTATGCCATAAAGAGTTAACTCAACATGTCTGGGTTTAAGCCAAAGTATCAAAACACAGCACAGGTCAAAAATCACTAGATGATTTATCAGCTAACCAAAAGATCTGAACAAGTCCTTAGAGAATCTTAAGGCAAAAGTAACTTTCACACCAGCTTAACTGATCCCCACTATGATTTCCATGATGTGATATTCTTAGATAATTTTGATCCAGACTTATTCCCCATAGCTTTCCTGTCTGCATTTTTAGGAAGGGTAATTTTATCCCTTCTGCCAACCTGTTAAACATTGTCAATGGGAGGATTTATTAGTTTTCACGACTCCAGGCTATATTTTATTCTCCAGGAGTTGGCAAAGCCAAGTCACTAATTTTATCAATTGAAAGCACTGAGATCATTCATTAATAAAAGGCTCTAAACCCATTCTGTGACTCAAGAGCAACACTTAGTTTTCAGCTGACAACTTCTTTCACAGAAAGAGGGGGGGGGGGGGAATGTTTGTCTGTGTAATGTAAACCTCTGCAAGTTAGGAACTCTAGGTAGACCGCCCCCACTTTCTAGTGAGTAGATTCTTCATTAGTATGAACATATAAAAGTATAATTGCTACAATGTGTTGGAGAAATGTAATATTCAATTAAGCTCTAAGCTTTTTAATATCACCAAACTCATTTTACTCTTAAAATTCTACACACACTACTGATGATCTTATAATTATTATAGTGCAGTGATTAATAAAAGCAGCAATGCACCCAGCATTCTAAGTGCACATGAATTCTTTCTGCTTTAGGGAAGACTGAAATGCACAGCAGTGGATTCTTTCCAAATGTATTTATCAGAAAGTTGTTTATCTTCCGTAGTAGAGCTTGATTCATATTCATTCCATTCATGTCAATGAATGCAGCACAAGGTCTTTAATACTCCCTGGTTGGGAAGTAATGCCTTTAGCTTTCCATTAGGTAATTTGAAAGACCTATTTATTTTTTTCACAGTCAGCTAACTAATTCTTTAACACTACATTTCAATACCACTAACACTTACTAAGGGATTGACTTCACTAAGCGAACAATCTCAGCTGTCTCAACATTTCATCATTACCTGACATATATAGCTGTGTCTAAATCAATGAATCACACTGAGGTAGGTCTATCCCCTTGAGCTTTTTTTTTTTCCTTTAGTCCCAGTGCTCTTCATTCATTCAATGGGAAATCCAAAATCTCTGAGTACGATACGCTTGCCTTTTTTAGTCTCATTTCTATACTGTTCTTACACACAAATTACAGAACATTACACTTCAAGAACAAGGATTGCATTTCAAAATGCTTCCTTTTTGATGTATCTCATGGCAAAGACAGCAAAGAAAAGACCGAGTTTCTTCCTTTCCTTTAGCCTTCAAAGACAATCAGATACCAGCATGGCAGGGAAAGTGTAGGAAAGGTGAATTGTACATTTTCCTAGCCTCCAGCTTGTCAGAATTCACTCTCTTTCAGCAAAATGCTGCAAGTACACCAAGAATGAGTATCAGGGATAAGTTCATGAAAGTCTCCAAGGTGAACCAGTAAACAAATACTGTGTTTAGATTTCTATTAGCACCAGTTTTGACTATAAAAAAATTACCAGATTAAAATGTATTAATTTATTTAGTCTAATCATGCTTTATAAAGTGAAAAATTATTGACAGACTCTTATTACTCAGAATGTCTACCCCACAGTCGCAGTATAAGGTTGTTAGTGTTCTAGTAAAAGATACAAAAGCACATTAAAACAAAACACCAGCAAACTTAAGCTAATCTTCTTTCATTGCCCTTTCTAAACACTATAAAAGGGTCCTATGAAGAGGTAAAGCATGCAACTTTTGTTGCCAGCTGTTTGAACATAGGATGTTTGTGTCTTCTGCTGCTCTGAAAAAGTTATTGCCCCTCCATCGCCAGCTTGTCATAGAATCATAGAATGGTTAGGTTGGAAGGGACCTCAAGGATCATCTAGTTCAAACCCCCTGCCATAGGCAGGGACACCTCCCACTAGTACAAGTTACTCAAGGCCTCATCCAACCTGGCCTTGAACACCTCTGGGGAGGGAGCAGCCACAACCTCCCTGGGCAACCTGTGCCAGTGCCTCACCACCCTCACTGCAAAGAACTTCCTCCTAACATCCAGTCTAAATCTCCCCTCTGCTAGTTTAAACCCATTGCCCTTTGTCCTGTCGTTGCAGGACCTTGTCAATAATCCCTCCCCAACCTTCCTGTAGGCCCCCTTCAGATACTGGAAGGCTACTATCAGGTCCCCTCAAAGCCTCCTCTTCTCCAGGCTGAAGAGACCCAACTCTCTCAGTCTGTCCTCATAGGAGAGCTGCTCCACCCCACTGATCATCCTCATGGCCCTCCTCTGGACCTGCTCCAACACTTCCATGTCCTTCCTGTGCTGAGGGTTCCAGAACTGCACACAGTACTCCAGGTGGGGTCTGACAAGAGCAGAGTAAAGGGGCAGAATCCCCTCCCTTGCCCTGCTGGCCACGCTGCTCTTGATGCAGCCTAGGACTCAGTTGCTGTCTGGGCTGCATGTGCACACTGCAGGCTCATGTTGAGCTTTTCATCAACCCAGACTCCAAGGTCCTTTTCCTCAGAGCTGCTCTCCAGCCATTCACCATCCAGCCTGGATTTGTGCTTGGGATTGTGCCTACCCAGGTGCAGGACCTTACATTTGGCCTTCTTGAATCTCATGAGATTGGCCTGGGCCCACCTCTCCAGCCTGTCCAGGTCCCTCTGGATGGATCCCTGCCCTCTAGCAAGTCGACTGTGCCACACAGCTTGGTGTCATCTGCAAACTTGCTGAGGGTGCACTCCATTCCTCTGTCCATGTCACTGACAAAGATGTCACTCACCACCCTCACTGGAAAGAGCTTCCTCCTAACATCCAGTTTCGATCTTCCCTCTGCCAGTTCAAACCCGTTGCCCCTTGTCCTGTCACAGTATCACAGTCTAGAACGTATCATGAAAAGGTATTGCAAAATGCAACTTGCTTTGAATCTTATTTAAATCTACTTTGCAGTTAAATATATCAGATTTTTCTTTTTTTTTTTTTTTGCCTAGTACATAGTTCATCAACAGTGAACAGGTAGTAATGTAACTTTTTTTTGGCATAATAAAGTTTATATTACACAAACAAACAAAATACAACACACAAAAAAAATCCAACATTCTCCAATAAGGAAAAAAATCAGGTGAGACAAAATCATCTCCAGAAGTTTTTTAGTATTAGTGTATTTATCTAAAACACTAAGTGAGCTTTGTCTTTCTAGAGGAATGTTAGCCGAGGGAGAAAAGTTGGTGTTTGCATGTAGGGATGTCTGTCACTGTGGTCTCCCCAGGGCAGCTCTAAACTCCTTTGTGAGTTTGTTTCCATGAAAAACAAGAGACCAAATCTCAACTAATCAGCTGGTTTCATATGCTGAAGATCAAGAATCACCTTTCCACTCAAGTCTGAGTGAATTCCCTTGGCAGCAGAAGGCAGTTGTCAACTTTAATCCTGTAACTTCTACTTTTTTGAAGAATCTTATAGCAGATATAAGTACACTTAGATGTTTTACTGCCAGAAGAAATTATGCCTTCATACAGTTCAAAGATGGATTCTCCACAATTAGAGTTACAACATATTACATATTTAAATCATTTTGAAACATTTGTACTTAAACACTATTTAGGTACCTAAATGCATCCCAGTTTTCAAAGATAACCACAACACAGCTTGGGCAGGAATGATTAATAAAAAAAATAAATAAAAATCTAGACAAACTCTTTAACTCTTTTTGGGTACAGAATAAATTACTATTATATTGAATGGTGGGCATTTGGGTGCATTATTTTGGAATTTCACTATGATTTTTTTTTTTTTACAGTGAAAAGGCAGTGAAGTCACATATAAATCAGAATCAATTCACTTTCTTAATGACTGTAAATCCTCCTTTTAATTTTACTGTCAGAAAAGAGTGTCAGTTCACAGGAAATAGTAGAAGCAGCTACACACATCCAGCATTGTAACACAGAAATCACATTACAAGATTACTATGGTGTTCTCTTAGACAAAGTTTTCTTATTAACAAATTATACTTTTTATTTGGCCACTTTTATCATATTTTTTGTCACTGGATATGAAAGGTTTATGTAAAAGCACATCTAGTTCTTTGGACACGGAGACAGAAATACCAAGTTAACTGACATTCCCCAAATATCCTTCATGTCTCTAGAAGAAGAGGGTAGGAAGTGAGTCTTCCTGAACTCCAGGCCCCCCGTGCTTTCACCATCACAATACTTTTCCTAACTTTAAGCACCTTTGTTATAATTTGTTAGATGAAAAGGACAAGAAGGAGAAAGTACAAGTTTATAAAGTCATATATTACTCAAAGTATTAAGTTAGCAAATTTTGAATGAGAGTTGATTGAATCATCTCTTTACAGACCTCCCACTTTTCCAGAATAAATTATTTGAAAACATATCATCACTAGTCTTGAGAGCTGAACCCCTTTCACCAAAATACACCTATCCAGGGGCAAAGAATGAGAAGCCACACTGTCTTACACAACTCCCATATAAACAAAATGGGGTTAGAGGAGAATGCACAACATCAAAAATCCAGCCTCCAGTCTCAAATAACTCTGTCAGTAATTCTAAAGACTTTTATAAAATCTAGAAAACAAAGTTGAATCTTAATTAAGGACTGCTGAAGGGAGAATGGTATCCTATAACATTGACATCTGGACTACTGCTAGCATATGTAATGTATATCTATCACTGACAGCTTATCAGGTTATATATAATTCTGAATCATTAGTCATGTCTTTCTCAGCAAGAACTGGAATCTGCAAAACCAACAGAGTCATAGAAGTACCTCTGGAGGACAAACTCACTTACATGTAACAATCTTAGAAGGCAATCATAAACCATTAATGTAATGCAAACCATAAATGTCAATACGAATAGCTAAGTGCATGTCAACAAGCAGGGTGTAGGCTTGACTAACATAGACAATCAACTTAATGTGGCAAATGATAGCTTTGCAAATATCTCCACCACTGGATACACATTTAATCTCCACGTGCCAAAGATGCAATAGGAAAGAACAAAAATCCAACATCATTTCATAAAGGAGGAAAAATAAGTAAAAATCTGTTCCTGTTTCCATAGCCTTGTAAAAAAAAAAAAACTGAAAAACACCCAAGAAGAAAGCAGCGTGTCCCAGTACAAACTTATTCAAGATGTAGCTAGCAGATAAACCCCTCCATATGACACCGACTGGTTAAACAGAGGTAGGTTTGACATGCCCTGTTACTTGATCATGACATAGATAGATCATTTCTATTACTGGAGCAGACTGTAATGAAAAGCCTTGTGAATGTGCTAAGACCATTTTAACAGCCCACTAGAGACCCAAGTGTTGAAGGAGCATGCCTAAGCCAAGTTCTACATGCAGTCCTTATACCACTATGAATAATGAAGTGTTTTAGGCAAAAAAAGAGAAGACATTACAATAAGCATTTTTTCCTGTCACTGGAATTTTTGGGAAGAATTCTGCTGGTGACTGATTGGGTGTTACAGGACTGGTGGATATGTTTAACCATTTGATTGAATCCTGAACTCTATATTGTTTTTCAGAGCAGTAACTTAGTGGAAAAAGGGAGGTCTTTATATACTCGTAGGAGAAAAAAAAAAAATTGAAAGAACCTGATGAAAGACTGTAGAAAGGGAACCATCGTTTGCAAACACTTAACCAGCACTGCTATTAATTTCTTCTGAACACTTCAGTTTTCTTTGCTGTAAGAACATAGTGAACTTGCAGTGGCAAAATGTGGAGTATACAGGATTTCTACAGACATAGGGGACGTGACTCTCTCTCATCTCCTCTCATCAGACCCCATCTGGAGTACTGTGTGCAGTTCTGGAGCCCTCAGCACGGGAAGGACATGGAAGTGTTAGAGTGGATCCAGAGAAGGGCCACAAAGATGCTCAGAGGGCTTGAGCTGCTCTGCTATGAGGACAGGCTACAAGAGTTGGGGGTCTGCAGCCTGGAGAAGAGAAGACTGTGAGGAGACCTTATAGTAGCCTTCCAGTATCTGAAGTGGGTCTACAGGAAGGCTGGGGAGGGACTATTTACAAGGTCTTGCAATGACAGGACAAGGAGTAATGGGTTTAAACTGGCAGAGGGGAGATTTAGACTAGATGTTAGGAGGAAGTTCTTTACAATGAGGGTAGTGAGACACTGAAACAGGTTGCCCAGGGAGGTTGTGGCTGCTCTCCCAGCCTTACCGTTCTATGATTCTATGACAGACATGAATTTAGGATAATGTTGGAAGAGACATCTTAAAAATGCTTACTCTCATTTCTTTTCATATGAAATTACAATCCTAAATGCATTCATTTAATTACTCACATATCTTGTTAGCATTTAAATACTGAAATAAAAACTTGAGAAATTTTATACAATTGTACAGTCAACAGCTTTTAAGCTATAGTTCTGCTTTAAAAAAAAAAAAAAGAAAGAAAGAAATCTTCCTTCTGAAGCATATGGTTAAAAAAAGAGAAAGAGGCTGTCAGAAGAATGAGATCTCTCAGACTATTCTTCCAGTCTCATTATCAGCTCACACCCAAGGCAAAATTAACTCCTCAGTTTCTCCAAGAATGTTAGAAAGATGCAAAAAAAAAAAAAAAAAAAAAAAAAAGCAAGGATCACTGGAAATTCTGAAAAAAAAAATCCACATTATTTCAGGGTGAACAGTGTTTTATTTAATAGTTCAGAATGTATTATTACCTTATTAAATAAAATTAAAGATTGAAAAGTTTGTTTTCAAAAAGAAGTAAAAATATTTTAAATAAAAATACTATATAAGCTTTACAAAGAAATTTTTAACAATGTTATGAAAATAAACATGATTTTATTAAAATATTTGGATGTGGCTCAATCTGTATTTCTTGCAAATGCCAAAAGCAAAAAATTCTATCTTACTCTGTTCCTAATACAGTGGGAAAAGCAGTTTCAAAGCAGATGCATTTGCTGACAGATGAAAGAGACTAGCAACACATAATGAAAAAGTCAAAAGGAAAAAAAAAGGTTCTGCAAAAGTCAAAAGATGAGGTAGTAGTAAATGTATAGATGATACAAATCTCATTTTATTTCCATTGCATGTATGAAACAAACTGCCTGGTTCCTTTTCCCAAGAAGAGAACAGATTCATAGCACCACATTTTCATAATACAGTATGTTAGAATTGATGACTTCAAAGGACTTCATTTGGATTAATGATCCATATCATACTTACACATTTGAACTGAAGCAGCATGTTTTATTTGCTGATAGGATTCAGCATTGAGATTATGATTTAATTTTGATTAGTGATTCTTTTTCCCCCTATAACATGAACCACAGCAACAGGAATGTTTAAAAATCCCAAAACATAGTACATGGCAAATTGACTAGCTAAATAAAAAATTGCCCTTTCCCTTTAAGAGCCTTCTACCGAATATGCACTTGATCCCTGTTGGAGAGCAGTCATGGAATCTGCTGATAGCATCAGAGAGAATGCAGAACACAAATGTCAATGCTTGCCTCAATGTAGGGCAACTGTCGGCCTCTTACATTTATGCCTTAAGATCACATGGATTAAAAGACAATTCAATACATTAATGTATATATATCTCCAATGAACAGACCTTAAATCAGAGAATGGTTCCTTTACAGAGATGTGGGATATAGGCCAGACCCTTTGGTGAGATCTTGAAGATGGCCAGTTAGAGCAAAGTAAACAGCTTAAGTGTGAGTGCCCTCCAAGCCAGCAGGAATCATTTGTTAGTGGCCCTCAAGAGATAAGAAACTTACTGACATGCTTGGCGTTAGAAGCCAAAATTACACCCTCACTCTGCACTCGTGCATTTGTCACCATGAAATAAACATTTATGTCAGTGCTAACAAATCACTTACCTAGTTTGACTGTTTTGAACACCAGTGGAATTTAAGGACTATCATAGTAGCATGTTATGTCTCTGCCAAGGAAAATTTGTATCACACCTGCAGTGGTTTTAGATGCCACAAATTAAACTGTACAACCTTTGCCTTCTCTCATCCCAAAAGGGCAAGTCTCAAAACACCCACACAAATATTCTTGATCACTGCAGTGCTATAAGGTGCTTGTAATACAATGATTAGCTTGCTGTACAGTAAGTTTGTGGCAGAAAATTAAATATTTTCATCTTAAGGCCACTGGGAGCTGATGATCAGGACTTTAACTGCACCTTTTCATTGCTATCTTTTGAATAATTCCTAATACTAATTTTCACACTGTCATGCAAAACCAATGAAATTTAATACATTGCATCTTATGCTAGAAACTTTTTCTAAAATTTTTAGTAAAGTCAGGCAAAAGTGTACTTGAGTGACAAGGTTTAAAATTAGAATCATACTATTTGACTTCTCACATTTCTGAAAGGATTTCACCTATGAACACCAAAGAGGATTTTTACCTCTGCAGGATATATAACAAATATTTGTTGAGGAAGTTCATCTTGCAAATCCTTACCTATAAAGCAAGCTTGTTGTGACTATGGGAACTTTGTATTTACAAGGAAAAAATATAGCTCACTTTCAAAAAATCCTTTCAATTCAAAAATAAATAATGTGAACTCTGACTGCCTGTGTAGTCTGGAGATACTATATGCCTTTAGTATTTGGGTGACATTTCCTGTGTATTTGCTTACTCTAAAGTATATTTGAATGTTGGAGGTTCTACAGTGTTCTCTTAAAATGCCACTACTCTGAGAAGTGACTTTAAAAGATAGGATTGTTTGATGTTTATTGTTTCTTAGTGATTTTTGTACTAAATGTGCTTTGGTTCAAAGTTAAAAAGATTATTTGCTTTCTGATTGTTAGATCTGTGAATTGATTTTAGTTCCAAAAAGTCAAGAAACTCCCACTGCTAAAAGTTCCACAGGATTTCAGTGTTCTGTATACTGCTGCAATTATATTAATTGGGATGACACTATTGATTAAATAATGTGCAACCTATCAATATTACTTCTTGATGATGCAAATAAAGAACAGTACCTACTCTTCAAAAATCTATTGGGAAAAAAAAAATAGAGGCTATCTATATGCCAATTACTTGCACTACAATCTATGGAGTGAAAGCCACCAAACTTTGAAGTAACTTAGTGATGTTGCTACAAATTTTAGGGGTTTTATAGGATATATTTTGTGTAAATACAGGAGAACATTAAGAAAAAGTTGCTTCAGCTATCAATTTCTGGGCTAAACAGTGGAGTCTTGAATACATAATAGAATTAATAATTCCATGGGATTTCACAGGATCACAGGATATGTCTTCACCTTTGATTTCAGGTTGCCCCTTGCTTTTCCAATCATGCCTGATTCCTCAGGGCTAAAGTGAAAAATACTTCATTATAAAATACTTCATTGCTGTAATCTTGCAGAGAAGCATTTTAGGGGTAAATACTGCTTATAAATAGGAAAGAAAGTTTTGACTCCTGCCTTTTCACTCTAACTTTGGTTATTGAAAACTGCAAGAAAATGAATGAAGACTGTGTGTTGGCACAGACAATCACTAGGGCACTTAATCTGGCATAGGAACAAGAAAAATTGTGCCAACTGAATTTAAACTGAAAATGACTCTATATCTGTCCTTGATAGCTACACCTTATCTATCATTAATGATTTGCTTACTATTTGCTAAAGTACTTCATTTACATATATAGTAAACATCTCCTCTTAGTAAACAGATTTCAATCAATCTGTCCTATGCCAGAGTTCTTCCTACACGCATGACTCTCAACTTTGTATTCAACAGAAGGTTATTCTCCAGGGCATACCATTTTGGTACAAAACTGTATGTTAAGAGATTCAGCATCTTAAACTTTTTGGTAGTTTCAATGAAATTTTTTATTTTTATTACTCAGCCTCTTATAAAAGCAAGTTGCTTAGCAGAGTTCCCTGTATAGAATAGTGAAACAAACATTCAAACTAAATGACTGTTTTGTGACCAATTTTTCCCTCCCAAAACCCACAGAGTCCTGCTAAGTCTAGTTCAATCTCTGTTGGAAAGGTGAAGGTAATTCTTTGACTTTTTCTTTTAAATAATTTTAACCAAGCCTCTTGCTGGCTGCTTTTTTGAATTTTGCTGTTTAGAGGTAAGTAGATTTCTAAGGCCATGATTTCCAGATTGACTGAATTATTTCTAAAGATTTTAAGCCTTATTTTATAGGGATTTATGTTCCTTATCCTAAATGCCAGACATCAGTGATATGCAAGGACACCTATACTGGTGAGAAATCATTATGATGTGGGTATAGTCATATGCAGGTATACCCTCCTCTACAAAGTGTAAAGAAATTATATGATGAATCAGTAATTTAAAGACAAAAATGCATATGTAAAAGTTGAATCTAAATAAAATCTTGCAGGCCAAAATACTCAGAGTTAATCTTAACCAGTATCAGTGATCCCATCAACTGAGCATTGTGTATTGCTACCAGATGCTTGAAATTAAAATGGCACATCTTAGAATACAAAGCATTTTCCAGAAGATAAATCCAAAAGGAGTGAGAAGAGTCACATCAATAGGTAAGTTACATTCATTATTACTGGTGCCACTGTGGCAGTTACAGGCTGTACAACAGTCATTGGGAACACAAGAGTGGATGAAGAGAATATGCAGTTTCTCACAGAGGGAGTATTTCCTGTAGGATGGCTTTTATCCCATCCATTGAAACTCCTGCATATCATTCTCAGATTATGATGAACAAGGATTGTATTAAATCTCTCCTTACTTTATGAACACTGTAATACTGCTACTGGCTTCACTGGTGATACACCAGCTCACTTTAGCCTAGGCTGGTTAAACAAACACGAATACTCGAGTACAAAGATACTGTTCGTGCAGCCAGTGATCAGGTCAGGAAAGCTAAGGCACAGCTAGAATTGAATCTGGCCAAGGACATTAAAGGGAACAAGAAGAATTTCTTCAGGTATGTTAGTGAGAAAAGGAGGGCTAGGGAGAATGTGGGACTCTTACAGAAGAAAAATGGAGAGCTGCTGACAAAGGATATGGACAAGGCTGAGGTGCTCAATGGCTTCTTTGCCTCAGACTTCAACAGCAAGGGCTCCAAGCACAATGTCCAAGTTCCAGAGGATAAAAGTAAGGACTGGGAGAAGGCAGATCTGCCTACTGTAGTAGAAGATCACTTTGTTGGGTATAACACATTATCAGTTTAGAGCTTTCCTCATATTCCCTTTTCATCTGTTAATTGCGATAGTTTTTGTCATGCGTTTCTCTCTATAGTTAATGACTCAGCAATTCTTTCATTCCCTTCCCATTAATGTTTTATTGTTGTGAATACTGACACAGAGTATGTCTATAATTGTTCAATAAATACTATACCATATAGAAAAAACAGTACAAATACCTTCTGGGAAAGTAAAAGACTATGACTGCTTTATGGAATCTCATTTAAAATGGATCACAGCATCCTATTGTATCCTGCTACAATATCAAAGGCAATACACTTAAAGAAGCTGAAATAAGGGAAACTACCCAAACAAATAAAAATACTTGCCATGGGGAATAGCTTCATTCTAATGCTGAAACTGTATATATATATGAAAATCTTCACCATCAAGTAAAATCCTGGATGCTGAGACAATGCCTCTTCTAGTAATCCAAAACTGAAATTATTTCTGTTAGTCCTCTGTGTCTAAAAAGGCCCTTTGACCAATTCATGTCACAGAAGTATGATCCAAAAAGAAAAAAATTCTTTGAAGATTTGAGGATTTACCCTACTTTAGTAGGTACACTTTAGCTTTGTTTCCCATGTCATCAGCTCTGAGAGACTAAGATTCATTACTCTCTGTTCCTTTATTAACTGTGCTATCAAAGGCTTATGATCCCTGCATGACTTCAGGATCTCACTTCTACATCAACTTGCTTTGAGATCAATTCCACTTCTTGTCAATATTATTCAAAGACCCTGGACGTGAATCTCATCTTTTATTTAAGGCATCTATGCACTTAGTCATACTGAAGTAAATGCGAGTCTGATAAAAGCAAGTATGGTTCTATTAACTGAAACCGAAATGAATTTACTGAAACTAGAACCAAATTTGGTCAATTGATATTCAAATGAAAGCTCATGCATGAGTAAAACCCATGTTTGTTCTATTACCATCTCCAAATAATATGTCTTCAAGTACATTTTTATTAGAAAAATCTGTTTGTGCTACAAATAGAGGATATGATCCTAAAACACTGCAAGAATTTAAGTTAATAATCTTTAATGATTGCCAAATTCAATTAACTCATGGTCATCTCAATTTACAAGCCAATGGCAAATAAATGAAAAACATCTACTGACCTGTATCATTCAGCCATTGATTGTATACAGAGAACATTTGTTTAATATACAAAAGAAGAATCAGTCAAGAGAATTTTGACCAAATATATCACTTACATTAGATTTTAGTTTTCCGATTAGAGAGCCTCAGAGTAAAATTTTCAGCATATTCTCACATTCCCAATTATAAAATCATACCCAACATTCACTTCAAAATGGTCACTTCTTTGCTCTCCTTTTAGAGGCCACTTTTGTTGTTACACTTTAGCAAAGCGTGGATTATTCCCCAAAATAAAAGCAGCAAGCTTATCAAAAGAACAATAAAAAAAGTACAACAAAATCACTTTAAAAATTCAAGTAGCACTGTCTTTCAGCATTTGCTCTGTTCTAGCAAATTCAGATCCTTGGGATCGCACCCAAGAACAACACGCTCTGAAACTATAACAAAGGGATTTCCTAATGCAGATGGTTTGATAGGAACGAACCCCAAGAATCTTCAAAGCAGGCTGTTGTTAATTTAACAGGTTTCATTCTCCATCAGCCTGGGCCTGGTCTATTCATTCAATCTTGATGCTGGGATAACAGCAGATGTGAAGCTGAGAGGTGAACACTTGCTCTAGAGATCTTTGCAGACAGCGCCTTCCTGTTCAGTCCGATAGCCTCCCTGCTTTCTCGCCACCGGTACCACAAAACAGATGAAGCACATAAAAGTCTGTCTATATAGTCCTGCCAAGCATCCTGTATCCTGAGCCTCTCCCATTGTGCTGAGGAATAAGCCATCAACTTAATGAAACCATTGATGGAACTTCAAAGGTTAAAACAGCACCACAATATTCCTTCTTACTATCTCTCGTCTCTCTAGAGAAGACACCACTAGTTCTTTGAAACAGTAAATAAACCTTAAACCTTTACCTGTTCAAAGGAAACACTGGCTTGTCTCCGAGAGCATTCCTTTTGACACAGCCTCCAAAAGCCTGCTCCCTGGCAAGTTCATCCTGTTCCTCAGGCAAGACCTGGGTATTCCCTGCTGTGAGAGTGCAAGCCCTTCTTCCCCTTTTCCCTCAGCGAAAAGTACATCTTCTTTCTAGCCAGACTAACCTTTGACTTCTTCTAGAGCATAACAATATTCTCTCCTTTGAAAGCTTCCTGGAGGACTTCTTCCTTTAAAGCACAGAATTGCCCTAATTGGACCTCCAAGAATGACTGTCATCTTTTTTTCACATTGTTTTACAAACTCACTGTCCTCCCCATCTCTCTATTCTGTGGTGTTAGATTTTGTTAGGCTTTAGAATAAAATAAATTAAAGGCAACTGTGTGAGGTTAAAGGCACTTTAGGGTTTAAGCCACTGTTATTGCAGTAGCTCTCTCCCTACTGTGTCACTATCATGTATCCATCACATTGTCATTTCTCCTTTCAGCGTAGAATTGACAGAGAACAAGATGGAAACAGTCCATCAATCTAGTGTCACAGCTGCAATAAAAGCCTACAGAAAACCTGTAAAACTGCTTACACTCTCAGCTACGGCACCAGAGTGCTGGCTGGCGTAAAGTATTCCATAGAGCTGCAAAAACATGGCATCTCTTATGGAAAACTGTCTTTCAAGTCATTTTGCATGTACAAACTGCTTGCAGACACCACCCTATCATAACAGCAAAGAATGAGAAGAGCACAAACGTGTCTGCTGTTCACACACTTAAAAGCACAAACAATTCTATGTTTGCATCTATTGCACACATCAATACGCTAAGGGGCACAGATGTGCAAGTTGCAAGTCACAAGCGCTTGTCTAAGTAACCAACTAGTTCACAGCAAGTGAAAACACAGCTCTTGTCAAGGAACACCAAAAATTTCATGTGGTTCTTTTTTTGGTTTTGCATGAACTAATATGTTTGTCCCAGTTAGTAAACCACAGACAACACACCTGAAGCATGGATTTCTTGTACAAAAATACTGAAAGTCACAGTAAAGAGATGACTGCAAACTTTCAGAATAAAGAATACGCAACATGTATATCTTCACTCACAGTTCACAGTGTTGCTTGCATGCTTTAGATGCTTTGCTCACAAACAAAAGGCATATACAAGATGTACGAGGCACAAGCCTCATTCCTGGAAACAAAAGTGCTAATAAAATGGAAATTAAGGAAATAGGTAAATGAAAAGATAAAATCATCGAGAAGGTGTCTATTTAAAAAGAAAGATAGAGAAGCATCAGCAACCAAATACACAAACAACAAAAAGATTTCTGAGAATGTTGTCTATTAGGAAAAATACATGAAATAAAATTCTACTACAGAGAAAGACTGTCCTTCAGAAATACATATGCAGCTTATACAGAGTATTTTTTTTCAAACATTAAATCTGATAGAAATTTATTTAAATTAAAAGAAGCCATCTTTATCTTAAAGAGGATCAGGAAATACCCTCATCATCCTATTCACTGACATGAAGAAAGCAGTCAGTGTATTAAATTGCTCTTTTGCCAGAGTGAAAAATCAATCAAATGATATCATTTCAGACATTCTAACAGATTACTTTTACTAATAAAATAGACTCATTCTTTAAATTGCTTATTTCTTGCTCAGTTTTTAAGCGACTGGTCCTTCTTTATTACCATAATTTGCCACAAAAAGATGGTTAGAAAGCAGTTAAATTCCACAATTTTCCCCTGCTTTCTTCATAGCATCTTTGCAAAAAAATCCACTGGAGGAATGGTTTTGTTTATTAAATCATAATCAGATGTTTGCAGGGTGACTCAGAATACGAGCAATGGCATATGTGTTTCAATCTTTGTGTCACAAGATAATAATTTGAGTTAACAAAAATTGTTTTGGTGAGGTCACGAATCTTTCTATCATCAAATAAGAGTTCAGCAATCTGGGTAATGAGGAGCAGGAGGAAAAGCAAGTGAGAGATTAGAGTGAAAAATAAGATTTCTGCCTTTTTTGATTCATTGAGACTAAGCCTTTAACTGTTCTAAGAACTAAGATTTTTCTTCTTGGTTTTAAATAGCAGTTTCACTTCATCATTTATGTGGACATAGAAAAACGTGCTATACAGCCAAAACCAGATCTGCTAAAATCAGGGATTTAGAATAATTCTTCCCATACTAGCAACTGTTCTCTTTCTGATAAGTATGATGGCTTTTCCTGAACAGGATAACCAAGAATGACAAGAGGGAAGGTGCGGAGTCTTTTATCACCCCAGCAAACACGGTGGTTAAAATGTTAAGTGAAGAACCACCCTGCAACGTGAGCAAAGCTCACGCTTGTATTGTGGGGTCGATTTCTACACAATCATCTACACTGCCAGGGCCACAATGAAGGCTGCACTTCCAGTCAGGTCCTGTTTTGTTTTGGTTTTGGTTTTTTTTTTTTGCACTGTTAATTATTCTTTTAGCACTTTTATGTTTTTCCC
The DNA here is from genome assembly GCA_013396675.1 of Eubucco bourcierii. Classification (NCBI taxonomy): domain Eukaryota; kingdom Metazoa; phylum Chordata; class Aves; order Piciformes; family Ramphastidae; genus Eubucco; species Eubucco bourcierii. The sequence continues at coordinate 262,850 of VWZE01012534.1, read as the reverse complement.
CCAGGATCAAGAACCCCTAAGTGCTAGCAAAATCAGCTACCTGAATAAGCATGGATTTACTGGAGTAATGGCAATTTAAGGGAATTTCAGTTAGTGTATCTCCCATTACATTACATTGTGTGAATACACAACTGTGCAGGACCCTGATTTAAATAATGGCTGAATTCACCTCCCCTGACAGCAAAGATGCAGTGGCCACAGCACAAATTACCCAATGCTTTCATAACCAGGCAAGTAGGAAGGTTGTAACAGCATCTTGTTAATAAAGGCATTCAGATGATGGAAAGAGTTCACTAGTTTACTGCTTCCAAAGGTGAAATAATTCCAAGAGTAGGGATTTACAAAAGTAATGCAAGATTTCTCTGGTGTTGCTGCTTAATGAGACCATGAAAGCAAGGCCTCTGTGGGAGCAGGGAGAATTACCATGCTTGGGCTTGCAAAACCTCTGCCTGCCTAAACTCCCTTCTGGAAATCTAGCTTTGGGACCTGGGACTACAGTCCTGTGCTCTTTGAAGTCCTCTCGCCTCCAGTCATTGCAACTAGCCCCTGCCTCTCCAGCAAAAGAGATCTCTACCTATTCTAAGTTCAGAGGATCAGTACTGATGTCCAAGATGTTCCACAAGCTTAAGCAAACCCTGTGACTTAAGTACCAAAAAGTGACTACTTTTGCGTACCCAGGAGAGCTGAACCAAATCCAAACGCGTGTGCCTTTCAAAGCTTCTTCCTTTCAACACAGCTTTTTTTAGCACAGAGACCACATACTCACTCAAATCAAAATAATCCATGTGCCATATTCCTGCATATTTTCCCCATTTACATTGAAGAGATCTGTCTGATCTTAATTCAGTATCCTATAAGGAGTCCAAGCACTCCTTCCATAGCTCATGACTTCCCTAATCATCAAATTCCCCCTTTCTCTACCCAAACTGTCTGGGACTCCCTGTCACTGAAAACATGCTCCACTCTTTTCTGTCCAGGCTAAAGATTTAAAATGTCTTACCTTAATTCTGAACAAGTGGCATCACCTCAGCCATTTAAAGTATTAGCCCTTTAAGTTAGTGGTGACTATGGGAACTTATTTTTCATTAAGATAAACATACAGGAAAATTCACAGCAATTAGTGGATACTACAGATCGCTTACACACATTTTGCATTATTTGGTGATTTTAATTGTTGAGTCTCACCTAAACAGGATTTTGCTGTTAGTCTTTTATCTATCTGATGCATTCTCAACAGTGTTAGGCAGAACACCATTCGATAAAGAGCGTTCCGATGTTTATCTTGGATTAAGTAGGAGGGTGTTAATTGGCAAAATAGTCCCTGATTTTGATATTAAATATAAGTATCATGTGGAGCATTTTCAAGTTTATAAGGAAGTGGCACCTAAGTTCTACATGCTGTGTTTACCTTGCAGGTCTTGATATGAATGATACATGTTCTTGCTAGTGTACAGATGGTCATTTACTTCCATAACAAATTAATGATAGTTTTTTCCCTAACTTTTAACATCTGCCCTAAATTTATCAACTGTTGCATTACATTTAGCTTTCTTAATTAGAGTAGAGATTGAGTGTAATTTGAAAGCTCAGCTGGGATACATTTTTCAACTGACCCCATAGAGTATAAGTCTTCTTGGTTCTGGGGAATTCCAAACAGCCTGATGTTTTTTTGGTAGCCTCTGTTTTCTAAGTTCCCTGCTTTCTCTTTTCAACAGATAATGCTTTCCTCCAGGTCTCCCATATGGACACTAAAGGGGATGCTAACATGCTATATAGTTGCTAAATTCTACTTCACTCAGTTCCTGGGAACTTCATGACTGCTCAGTTGTTCGCACATTTTCAGTGGTATCTGTGACAGTCCTTACCTCAGGCCCAACTCATAAAATAGAGTTGTCAGCAATCTCTTATGTCCATTATATTGGAAGATTTAAAACTCTTAATATAGTAGCTTGATTATATAGATGTGGTTTTTTCCTGTTTCCATTTTTTCTGTTTCAGTTGGTTTTTTTTTTAATACAGTTTATTAATTCTCCCCATATTCCCCTTCAGAGCATTAACTAGTACCTGCCTGATAATTTGCCTCAACTTACAGACCCAGGCTGCTGTAAAAACCATCCTGTGAGGACATGCTGTTTGGTTATTTACAGAGCTCTGTGTTCTGCAGATTGTTCAGCCCTGATTTATCAGAAATCGTTCCATAAACTAAAATTACACTAGAAAGATCACTCTACCACAGCAGATAATTTAATGCAAATTAGCAATATATTCTTAAACATTAATGAAAAATATTTAGGAAGGAGAAAAGTATCATTTTTCTGTCCATCATATAAAACATTGCAAGGTCTACTCAGAAGTGTAATAGATTCTCTGTAATCCCTGACAGCAACAAGCTTTTATAATACATTTTTCCCAACATATCACAAATCTAAATGAAGGGATTTTTTGTCATTACAAAGCCAGTCCACTCTGAATTACCTTCAAGGTACTGAAAATGGTTATTATGTGTATCAGTTTGCTGTTGCTGCCTATTATTTTATTTAGATTTATTTAAAGTGATCATCCATAGCTCTATAACATTATCCTTCTATTCATTTCCCTTAATCAGAACATTCAGCAAAATGGTGTTGCTATAGCAATACTGAAATTTTTCATATGACCAAATTCTTGACTGTGCAAAGAACTTTAAAAATAATATTGTCAATAACTTCAGTGGTCCAGGGGCTCACCTAGAAAAAAAGTCACCTCTCACTTCGAAGAGGCTTGCAGGTTGGTATCAATTAGGGGTACGCATAAGATATCCTTTAGGTTTACTATTCACCTTGATATAGGATACACTTAAATGGAAGGCTAACAATCAAGCACGAAAGGGGTTTCTTCACCTTTGCACATCACATCCTCGGGTCTTAAAGGTGGATTGACACTACCCAGTGTTAAAGGATAGAAATAGGTCAGAGATCATCCATTAAATATGTAATGACCCAAATTCCTATGCAAGTGGCACAGTGCGACAGTCCCTGATAGTCCAGATTAGCAAGTAGTGCAGAAGTATCACTCTTTGGACATAGGTTTACAGGGTAGAAATTGTTTCCCCATTTTCCTTGTGCTTGACCCACATAAAGCCTCCTCAGTAAAGATTTAGTATTTGAATTAAATTCACTGATCCACAGTTTTATTTCTCCAGTGTGAGTTACACTGACATAAAAGGAAGTGGCAAATTAAGCCCTAAGGGCTTCAGGAATGATGGGACCTCTTGCAGGCCTTTAGGTTTGGGATGAGATTTTGCCCATAGTGAATACATAAAATAACGAGCAAACTCTTTTACTTCGAATATCAGTTACAAGACCAAGGAGTGTTCATTACTCTACTGGCTGGGGATTGAAAGTTCTTAAATTAGAAAAGCTACTCAAGGTGAAAAAAAAAAAAAATAAAAAAAAAATCACTGTATGTTATAATTGAACTGGTTATGAAAAGAGCTGTGGAGAGACTGTACAAGGAAGGCAGCAAAAGTGCTACTCAACAGAACAGCAGCCGCATCAAGAGAAAGAGACACTGCCACAACGAGCAGAGGGGGATAGGAAGCAAAAATAATGAGAACAGAAGAGAATTAAAAGTGTTTTACCAAAAGATTAATTTCAAATGTTTACCGTAAAGCTACACAAATACTTCAGTAATTCAGTATTAAAATAATGCAAATAATGCAAATTAGCCTTACTTTTATAAAGTTTGTGGGTGCTTTTTAAATATTTTTCTTAATTCGGAGATTCATCCTAGGTCTTTTTACCTGTATCCATTCCTTCTAGTCACAGAAGTTCTACTTCACTTTGTTCCCATGTATCTCATTGGTCCTCTGTCATTATTCAGAGGTGAGGGAAGGGAAGAAAAAGGAATGATGTAAACGTTTTCACCCATACTGTGCCTGTTGAAAAAAATAAAAATAAAATTAACCCACACAGAGAAAAAGTACAGCAACATATACATCAGAGGCAGACGATGACAGTTCTATCACACAGATTGGCACAATCTCAAGCACAAACACAGACTGGGTGGTGAATGGTTAGAGAGTAGCCCTGAGGAAAAGGACCTGGGAGTCTGGGTTGATGAAAAGCTCAACATGAGCCTGCAATGTGCACATGCTGCCCAGACAGCAACCGAGTTCTGGGCTGCATCAAGAGAAGTGTGGTCAGCAGGGCAAGGGAGGGGATTCTGCCCCTTTACTCTGCTCTTGTCAGACCCCATCTGGAGTACTGTGTGCAGTTCTGGAGCCCTCAGCACAGGAAGGACATGGAAGTGTTGGAGCAGGTCCAGAGAAAGGTCACAAAGATGATCAGAGGGCTGGAGCAGCTCTCCTAGGAGAACAGGTTACAAGAGTTGGGGCTCTTGAGCCTGGAGAAGAGAAGGCTTCAAGGAGACGCTAGAGTAGCCTTCCAGTATCTGAAGGGGGCCTACAGGAAGGCTGGGGAGGGACTATTTACAAGGTCTAGTAATGACAGGATGAGGGGCAGTGGGTTTAAACTGGTAGAGGGGAGATTTAGACTAGGTGACAGGAGGAAGTTCTTTCCAGCGAGGGTGGTGAGGCACTGGAACATGTTACCCAGGGAGGTTGTGGATGTTCCCTCCATGGAGGTGTTCAAGGCCAGTTTGAACGAGGCCTTGAGCGACCTGTACTAGCGGGAAGTGTCCCTGCCTATGGCAGGGGGTTGGAACTAGATGATCCTTGAGGTCCCTTCCAACCTTACCGTTCTATGATATACAGGACATATAGCAATGCACACTGGAGCAAGCTGGGATTAACACTCTATTTCTCTTTGGGATTTTACTTTATCAAACCAAATTTCATTAGTACTGGATTCCCTAACACAGGCTCCACTTAACTTGCCTGTCCTACGTACTGTGTATTTATAATGCACAAACAAGGCTGCATCTGAGCACCATACAACTGGCATACGGAATAAATCTTTTGTAAAATATGAGGCCAGCAATCAGCACAGCAAAATAAATGCATTCTGAATCATAACTGTAAAGCCCACCCCACAGAGAACACATTAATAGATCAGTATGCATACAAATATCCCATTATGGTGGATCTACAGTCTTATTAAACAGCCATCTTTCTTCCCATCAGTTAAATCAATCCCTCTTTCCTTTTACTGAAACAAAGTGCTCCATATTCCCTATAGCTGGCACTCAGCCTAATTTTATGTAAATCTAACAGACAAAATAACTTAATTTTCACTATGTACTGCATCCAACCAAGGTTTTGGGCTATATTTGGAATGGCAACCCTCTCCCATGCCTACCATTCATTCATTAATCTGTTTTCCATAAATCCTCTTGCATAAATAATGTAAGATCGTTATAAAGACAACTAATAACGAATCCAGCTAGAAACTATGAATAAACTATGCTCTGGAGTTTTTCCAGTTTCCAAAGAATATGAATTTTGCTTGAGAAATGGATGAAGAACCAACCATTTTGATCTGACACAACAGAAAATTAATATTGCAATACTAAAATCAATATAATAGACAGACGCCGCTGGATACATATAAAATCCCTGCATTAAATGACTGTGTCTCACTGAAGCACTCAGAGACAGGGGATGGTTGGAGGCCCAGCATGTGTTTGCTGTAGTACTCTGCTGAAATGCAGCTTTTATTAAGCCACATATCTTACGGAAAGTTTCTTTATAACACTTATTTTTTCTTTGTCCTAACTTTGCTTTCCAGAGCATATGCTTACATTTCAGAGGCCGAGACAGACTGCTAGGTAGGGGAATACAGAAAGCACTACATATCCCTTTACCAATATCAAATGAAGCTTTGTAGCTGGGATGTTTTTGGTTGTTTTTTTCAAAATGGAATGAAAAAGTCCAGATGAAAAACTATTAACAGTAGGTTTCTCTATCTGTTTATGTTTAAAACTCTTAACTTTGGGAGTACCTAAGTCATATAGCAATTAAAAAAAATTTTTTTAAAGTAGTAAAACAAATAATGGGAATCACAGAAACATCCAGGCTGGAAAAGACCTTCAGGATCACCAAGTGCAACCTAGAACCCTACTTTACCAGATTCACCTTAAACCGTATCCCTACATCCAAACAACCCTTAAATACATCCAGAGTGGGTGACTCCACCACCTCCCTGGGCAGCTCATTCCAGTGCCTGAACACTCTCTCCAAGAAAACCTTTTTCCTAACGTCCAATCTAAACCTCTCCAGACTCAGCTTGAAGCCATTAACCCTCGTTCTTTCTCCAATAACCTGTGAGAAGAGCCCAGCAGCAGCCTCTCCACAATGTCCCTTCAGGTAGCAAGGAGATCTCCCTCAGCCTCCTTTTTTTCAAACTAAATTGCATTAGCAAGTAACAAGCATGAAGTTTGCAACTCTAGCTCAGAATTGTTTACTTCCCCTTTATTCAGAATTAAATAATTAGAGAACTTGCTTATAGTTTATTCTGAACTACTACAGTTAATAACAGAGTCTACATACTATTGGTATTCATGGACATCAAACAAAAAACTGGCTGAGGATGGCATATTTCCCTTCTAACAGGAAAACTGTTGTGTGAAACTGTACATAGTTCAAACATCTTCAAAAATAATGTTTAATATTTAAAGAAAAGTACTAGTCAAGGGTTTCGTAACTTCAGTAGATTTTATCATGTATTATTTACCTATTGGAGAATCTGAAACCTGCTCTGTAACAAAAATGTAAATATGAATGCTGAAGTAGCCCTTCTAACTTTGTGAGAACACCTGAAGGAGTTTTGAATTTATAATATCTTAATATATAGAAAAATATGTGGACAATTATTTTAGCAAAGAAAATATCTTGTCATTTATTCGATTATATTTAATCTTTTTCAGACTGAGTTGGGTACTTCCAAACTGAAGCCTAAAGCACAGAGAAAAGAAAAAAAATGTCCCTTCACAATCAGGTATGCTACGGCTCTCTACCCTGCCCGGCCTCTGCTCTTGCAGGCCATAAATTACACTGCATCAGCTGGACAATTCTTGGTGCTAAAAGACCAGCAGACATAACTGTCCAATGAAACAACACTGTATTTCAGAGTGAACAGAACACAATAGTATTCCAAAACCTTCTGGCCAAAGCTGACATAAATTACAATAAAGTGGGACAGGGGCACACATTCTCAAGTGTGCAGCACAAAGACAATTAAGCTTAAACTTTTCTGCATAGCCCTAGAAACGTATGGAGGAGTCTCCAAGCTACACAGGCCAAAAGACTCATCTGAAATAATGTAATTTTTCTCTGGTCTTTCCCTAGTTGCTTTGCTCCCATGGCCCACAGGCCAGATCTGGCTGGCAGGTCCCTAGAAGAGCAATAGCAGATGCCTCACACACACAGATCCAGGATAAAGTAGCTCCCAGCTGCCCTGGTAGTGCTGCCGTCAGTGCAGCAGAAGGCAGCGGCTCAGGCTGACACGCACGCCGCATTTTTTCTGCTGGTGAAGCACCCCTGAGCAGCTGGTTTTAGCTACTGTAGTAGCATAAGGGTACTGTAAACAGCAGATCTATCACAATGCTAAAGTACGATAATCCCACCTGACTTGAAATGTTATACTTCATCTGAAGGAGAATCAATAACAGACGTTTCACTTGCAACTGATCTTCAGCACAGCTTCAAGATGGAATATGAAGCAGCAAGAAAGGAATAGGTTTGCTATTCTTAAGATCATTCACAAAATATCAAATAAAGACTAACTTTAAAGACTTTGCTGTTTGTTCACGCTCATCCTATAAGCAAAAAGGTTTATTCAGTATCTATTCATTGATTAAACTGTTGCAATTAATTTTTTAGTCATCAGTGTCTTTTGCACAGACGCATTTAAAAAGCGCATCGTGAACATTTTATGAGCCACATTTTATTTGGCCAGGAAGTTGGACAAGAGGAAGATGACCACGTCTGACACAACTGCTTTATGAGACCCAATGATCTATGTCTCCACCAAGTAGAATTATGGCTTCAATGCCACCCTTCAAACACGGGACAAGTAGCATTACAAACATACATTCTTCCCTGTCAAAATGTCTAACTGATCCCATGGTTTGTAGAGCTTCTACTATTACTTCAAATTTGATTTGCATGTTTTCAGCTAAGAGGTGCCTAAGCCTGTACATGATAAGTAGCTGCACCTGCCTTCAATTTGCTTTACTACATCAAATTTCCTAAGTGAGCAGTTCAAATAATATAAGATGGCAATCAAAGACCAGCAAGATTTCAGTAGCAAAGGTAAGGATTGCATTACTCTCAGCCTTCAACCTGGCCTTACCCAATTTCTTGACTAAAACTGGAAAATAAAGACTCAACTCCAGTACGTAAAGGTGTCATCTATTCACCAGGAAGCTGTAGGACAGAAAAATGTTTCATCAAGACATGGTGATTTATTCTGGTAACTCAGATCATAACTTCATGATCATTGTCTACAACACTGACAGAGAACTTAGAAAGAAGTTACAGTTAGTACACATTTTTGCAAATTTGAGAAAATCTCTGCTGTTTTGTTTTTAATTATTTTTTTTTTTTGATGACTAGTGTGTGGCTGAAAAAAAACAAAAACAAAAACAAAAAACCCCACCAAAAACAAAAAATCAAAACCAAACAAACCACCAAACAAAAAACCACAACCACCACCACAATATAAAGAGAAATAACACTATAATATCTTTTGTCTAGATCATGTCTAATACTTGATTCAGTCACTACTGCTCAGTTGGTAACACATTTGAGTTCTGATTAGAAGCAGTGTTAACTGTATGGATGAAAACATCTCACAGGATCAACACAAAATACAATCCATGCTGCTACATTAATCTCATTTTTCTGTGAGCAAAAATTTACTCATGTCCATTGCTTTCAGTTGGAGTCTCTGAAATCACACAAGCAATATGCGATTTCACAACATATGAACACTTTTTTTCTTTCCCTAAGAAGAAATTCAGCTTATCAGTTGATATAGGAAGATTATTCCAGTGAAAATAGAAAGTTCAATAAAGCTTTCTAAATGAATTTAAAGAAATGATCATCCTCTCAATAGGTTTTGTTGTTGGATCTATGAATTGCTGTATAAAACATATACTGCTTATTGCAAAAGAAACCTCACTTTGAAATAATCTAAAAGACAAAGAGAATGCAGAGAGAACTACAGCCAAAATATAACTCACTAGCAACATGCATAGAGGGCCAAATATAATCCAAACATAATTTTCTATTCTTTTATTAATATACTATTCTCTTGTTTTACACCATAGCATTGCCTTATATTACACTTACCCAATTCTCATAATGTATTTAGACAGGCCTGAGCACTCCAACTTTTATCAAATCATAGAATGGTAAGGTTGGAAGGGACCTCAAGGATCATCTAGTTCCAACCCCCTGCCATAGGCAGGAACATCTCCCATTAATACAGGTCACTCAAGGCCTCATCCAATCTGGCCTTGAACAACTCCAGGGAGGGAGCAGCCACAACCTCCCTGGGCAACCTGTTCCAGTGCCTCACCACCCTCACTGGAAAGAACTTCCTCCTAACATCCAGTCTAAATATCCCCTCTGCCAGTTTAAACCCATTGCCCCTCATCCTCTCATTACAAGACCTTGTAAGTAGTCCCTCCTCAGCCTTCCTGTAGGCCCCCTTGACTGTCACTCTATCATTAAAAAAGACAAAGGATAACAACATATTTTAGTGCTACTGTAAATTAAGTTAAATGTTGTAAAATGAAACAGGGACAAAAATTTTGGAGGAATGAAGTTAGATTAGCTGCTAATGTCTAGTAAAAATGTACCAGTTTTAGTATGCAAGTCTTCTGAAAAACGTAGGAGTGCAAGTAGAGAGAGAAAACCTTTACTACAAATTTGTCACAAGAATATGAAGTATCTTGTTAGTTGCAATTGCTTTAACGTTTTTCTTCATACCATTTAGATTTAGTTGAGCTTAACGGTCACCATATAACAGCAGAAAAGTGATATAGAGTGTACCCTGCTGCCTGTATGAGCATACCTGGTTTTCAAGATCATGCTAGCCATTTGTTACTCTCAAGCTAGAATGCAATATGCAATGTTTCTCCCTCAGAACATCTCCTTGTCTCATATAATATCACTTCAAAACTTACAGCTAAGTAATTTTCAAAATATGGTCTCTAATGCAGCCTCAGTGCTTATAAATGGACTCTCCTAGCAACTAATTCCTTAAAGACATTGTAATGCATCATTGAATAGCATTATATTCTAAAGGGCCTCGTGTGTTGTCCAAGTTAAAAGAGTGGAGAGAGAAAATTTGCTTGTTAAATAAAATCAAAGTCGCAGAATAAGTTTACTACCCAGTAAAATAGTAATTTCATTAGTAATATGATTCTTTTGCTAATCTCTGTTATAAGAATTGTACAAAGGCACTAAATATTGATGAAAGCATTTTATTACTTCATAAAAATATAAGTTCTATTATCAGATAGCCACCATAACAGAAGGTCAGTAACCAAAACTTTTCTGCAGATTTAAAGGAGAAAATGTACTTTAGTAGCAGGGCAAGCTAAAATGAGATTGGAAAGACCACTCAGCCATTAGTCTTTTGAAACTGGTCCTAACTGGTCCTAATCTGAGTATTCACAGAAATTGTTCCACTCAGTGACTGTCTGCCAAGCCTCCACCCTCACAAATTGTTTTCCAGTTTCAACAGAATAATCATCACCTCGAATTGGTATAACATCTATCCTTTTATCTCGGGAGAGGAACTGAGTCAGGTAAAAACGAACTTTGCTAACTCTAGCCAGCAAAGTGCATTTGAACCTTCTAAGCACTTGGGCTAGAGTGTAAGCTGCTGACAGTAATTTCACTCTCAAGAATAAAACATGCACCACACCTGATATTCATGGACATTTTCACAGAAACACAAAACAACTACTGATATTTCAAAAAGTGATAGGAGTAAATTATCAGTGAATGTTCTATTTCACAAGCAGATCACTAAATGCTTTACCCAGGTGCTGCCAGTCGGAACAGATCGAACCTGCAATAGGCCATCTGCTGAATGCAGGCTCCACTTCACTTGGGCAACACTACTCACACTCCAACAGAAAAAAAAAAAAAAAAAAAAAAAAAAAAAAAAAAAAAAAAAAAAAAAGGAAAAGTAAGACATTTCAGTAACTGGCCCAAACAGTGGCGGTTCTGAAGTTTGCTCCTAATTAAAACTTCATAAAAATCTATCGATACTGCTTTATTAGCAGTTTCTTTTGTCTCACTATTTTCTCCAATGTCAGTTGCTTGGAAAGGACAGACTCCACACATTATCAATTCTTTCAACAAATTAGAAAAATGAATATGAACATACGATACCATATTCCTATATAATGAAAAATTGATTATAAGCAAAGAATTGCATACTGTGCTAGTGTTGTAAATTACTTCCTCTGTGGCTTTTACAACATTGCCTATGAACATAATTGAATGTCACTAGTTTATGTTTGCAAATACAATCCCAACAACATTGCACCTGGGAGCATGTACACATAGTCATCTGTTATGGAGAAGGATCTAAACATATGGCCTGTTGATTGGGGTCTGGCCCCAAAGCTATCACAAAATCCTCCAGCCAGTTTTCTGCCAGACTAACTCATCACAGTAATTCAGCTCTATCAAATAGGAGCTTCCCAGCAACAACCAAGAGAGTGTACAGCATTTGAAAAAGCCACTTCAGATTTGAACACCAAACATTCAAGAAAGTGAAGGTCAGAGGCACCCCTCTTGCCACGAGAAAACTATACTGAGTCTATTCCTACATTTTTATCTGTCTTTTGGTTGGCCTGTTCAGTTATAAGTTTTAGTTTCTCCTTTAGTTTTCCAGTAACATCCTTTTAGCACCAAATTTTAAGAGCGAGCTTATCTTCTGTGTGTATGGTTAGTACCTGTATGTTTAAAATTAAGCTGATCTTTTACACAAAGTTGTGCCTCACGTGCACACTTCCCATCAACCGTTAGCAAGCAAATCAGTTCTGGACAAGTCTTCTGCGGCTCACAAATGCAATGCACGTGCTATCACATGAGCTAAACATGCTTCTTTCACTCACTTCTCCATGTGTTCTTCTGAAGAGAACAGTAATTTTTTAAAATCAGAAGTTAAATGGTGTGCTTCTATACATGACAATGAGCAAATGATCCTGGGTATTCAAATAAGTTAAGATATTTAAACTAAATAAATACCTTTGGAAAAAATATTTTCCACTCACAGGAGTTTGCTGTATTTGAAATGCAATACAGCTTTTAACAATCACTAAAGCTTACTGTAGGGTTCCAGGCTTTAAAAATAAAGGTCTACATGTAGATTTTGGAGAAGCAGCAGCAATCAGACTGAGAACTAAACACCTGTTGGCAGTGCCAGAATCTATAAATGAGGGCAGTATCTGTTGGTGTCCGTTATTACATTTGAATTCGAAACATCTACCCAAAGTAAATTGCAGCATTTGGGCTGCTTCTTTTGTCATCCCTTCCAGTAAAAGCTGCCTTAGTTTGATCCTGAAATGCTTTTAAATTGATAACTGTAAGTGAATGTGCGCAATGGCCATGCTCAGGCAATTTTACTTTGTATAAAATAAAATAGTCAAAACTTGGTACTGTAAGTGATAGCCTGCTGTTAGAACATATTGAAAAGAGAAAGACATTCTTTCTACTGAATCCTTAAAGTGAAATGCTCTGGAGGACAAAAATATTCAAGTTACGAGCTGACCTTTAGAGTCATATAGGAGAGGATGTGCATAATGCATTATTCTGTCGGATATGCATTACTTATTATAAAATAATAGAGACTTCAGTACTTTACATGTGACCATTAGAAAGATCAGAACATAACCCAGCCTTCGTAATATAATTGAGTGCTGCAAAATATCTCTAATGATTAATATACCAGACATTATGCAATGCTCCTACAAGGTAATTTTGTTCTGACACAGAATAATGATTGTTACAGTGCTTCTGCAGCTTAAGACACATTCAGGCCTCCGGGCTTCCACAGCTAGTCATAAAGTTGTGCATGGGTGTAGAAATTTCCCATTAACACCAAAGTGTATCTGACATTTATTTACATTAAGCCAACAAAACATTTTACATGTCTACACACAACTGCTCCATTGTCCCTTCAGCAGGCAAGAAGAGGAGCCTTCAAAGCCAAATACAAACACCCTTATTCCTATCAGCCTGCTCACAGACAGCCAAAGCCATGGCCTTGCACTAGCTGAGAAACAGGCACAAGATTTTTCCCCTTGCCAACTTCCAGAAAGGACTGAAAAAATCCAATGGTTTCTAGTATCTGTACGTGTACTTCATCCTAAGCAGGGGACATTACTGGCAGAGATGAGCTACAAGGGACTACAGTCCTGCTAGTCCTATCTAGTTCAACAGTTTAGGTAGTTGGAGCCTGGTCCCCCACATCCCTCTCTCCCTTTCCTCTGGGAGTAGCCCACTCATGGCATCACATCCAACTATTTAGGTCCTGCCACTGATCTTCCTCTGTCCACAGTAAAACGGCAGGTACAAAGAAATAAATATAATGAGGTAACTTCTGCTTTTACAGAAGCAGATATCACCCGGGGACATTTTGCATAGGCTTATTTTTATCTGCTAATATGGACACCAACCAATCACATCATATTTGGTCTTTCCTATAATTCACAATGCCATCGTTCCCTTTATTTTTAATCTTTTTTTTAATTTTAATTTTTTTAGATATTTAGAAATAAGAAAGATTAGAAACTTGCAAAATGCAAGTTATGCAAGTTTCTGTATTTTAAAGCAGTGTTTTCTTGCATAACAAACACAGAAGATGCTATTAGCACTTGTTTTTCAAGTCTGAAGTTATCACATAAACAGCAGTTACAGTGTACTTCCATTAGCTTGTTCATATCACACTGAAAAAAGACAGTGCATCTCTGCACCACATTTTATGGTATCAAGAGTTCCTGAACGCTTAGGGGTATTTATATATATATATATATATATATATATATATATGTATATATATGTATATATTTGAGTGAAAACAGAAGCTCCAAAACATCACCAGGTCATGTATCACCTTCTAATAAAAGGACTATTTGTGCTATCATGTGTTTGTTTCTCATTTGCGACTACACACTTCAGATTTTACAATTTAAACAAAGGGTCTCTAGACTTCATAGTCAAGCGTGTGGTGGAAAGCTTCAATGTAACTAGAGCTTGCCAAAACCCAAAATCTCTGCTTCTATTGAAGGAAAAAAAAAAGGTAAAAAAATTAAGACTGCAACATTTGGAAGAAAACAAACAACAAAACTGAAAAGCCACAGATAAAGAAAGATAACTGGAGACAGTCAAATAGTTCACTTGCTGGATCACTCAATGTTTTACTGGATCCAATTAAGTCACTAATCTCTAAGCTGGTATTTCCTCTTTCTCATTTCTGTACTTGAGAAACTCTCAGAGTAGAAACATCAGTTTAACAAGGATATGTTTAAAATTTAAGTTATGGTTTTGACGAATCAGTGTTTTCTGGGGAAAAAAAAAAAAACAAACAAAAAAACCCAACAAACCACAAAACCAAAACCCACCAAACATTTCACCAGAAAGCTCCCACTTTAGGACAGTCATACCTGATTTTTTAAGTACATCAGTATTTTAGTCAATAAACAAAAGGAAAGACAATATAAAAGGTATTTATTATTATTTATGTCTTTCAAATACTTTCTATTAGAAGAAAAAAAAGTGTGTCAGAAAGATATTTTCAGTAGTTTGCCTTGTTTATGTAAACTAAACTTGTTATTCCTGCTAACTCATACCTAGGTAGTTGCTGAATGTGAGAGTTCACTGCATTTAGATGCCTACAAATTTAAATCAGGAGAAATAGAAAACAGTAATTGTTTTATTTTAGAAATGTAAATATGCCATATCTAAAATGGGGAAATAAAGAGTACATGTATAAATATAAGGCTCCCCATACTAAAAGCCTTGCAGTGTGAAAAAAACAATGGTTGTGGTCACTTGCAATCCATCTTAAACTGTGTAAGTCCACACTTAACCACATAATACTACATTCTAAATTTACAGTGGTAATTACTGAACAAAAGAGAAAGCTAAATATTTTCCTGAAATTTAATGGTGAAATATGTTACAGGTCAGTATGACTCAAAGTTAACAGCAAATTGAAAAAGAGCAATTTAACGTGAAGGCTGGGCCATCTCAAAAGGACTAATGTTGAATAGTGTCTTCATTGCTTCTTAGCTGAAGGCTAAGACTGTATTACAGTTCCAGAAGATTAGACTGAAGGCCAAGTGCCCAAAACAATGCACCAAAAGCGTTTATTTACTCATCTCAAATCACTGCCACACTACTGTCATAGTGCAGAATTGTCATCATTGATGTAGTCACAGGCAGATAAGATCTTCGAAATGAATGGCCACTTACTTCAGTTCCCACCATAGCTCGGCTCTGTGGTATGACACTGCTATCACAGGAATTCAGCTTTACTGAGCAGGTATTTGAGGGTAATAATTAACAGCAGCGACTTGCTCCCTCCCTGGATGTGTTCGCTCCCTCCCTGGATGTGTTCGCTCCCTCCCTGGATGTGTTCGCTCCCTCCCTGGATGTGTTCAAGGCCAGATTGGATGAGGCCTTGAGTAACCTGTACTAGTGGGAGGTGTCCCTGCCTATGGCAGGGGGTTGGAACTAGATGATCCTTGAGGTCCCTTCCAACCTTACCATTCTATGATTCTATGATTCTATGATTCTCGGCTTCGAGGAGACCTTAGAGTAGCCTTCCAGTATCTAAAGGGGGCCTACAGGAAGCCTGGGGAGGGACTATTTACAAGGTCTTGCAATGACAGGATGAGGGGCAATGGGTTTAAACTGGCAGAGGGAAGATTTAGACTGGATGTTAGGAGGAAGCTCTTTACAATGAGGGTGGTGAGGCACTGGTACAGATTGCCCCGGGAGGTTGTCTATGCTTCCTCCCTGGAGGTGTTCAAGGTCAGGTTGGACGAGGCCTTGAGTACCTGTACTAGTGGGAGGTGTCCCTGCCTATGGCAGAGGGTTGGAACTAGATGACCCTTGAGGTCCCTTCCAACCTTCCCATTCTATGATTCTCCTCAGACAGCAAGGAAGGGAAGAGTGCAAATTCCACTTAAAGTCTGTTTCTACTGCTCAGTTTCTTCAGGAATCACATGAAACGCCAAACTCCACCAACAGTAGTCTATCCCACCAAGTTTAATGGAGACGTAATAATATGTTTCAAGAATTAGTGCAGAGGAGAAACACAGTAGCTTGCAAGTCTTGTAACGCTGCATGTGTTTAAGAAAGAATGAACTTCTAGGTTTTGGAGAGAATGCGTTTAAAATTTTTAAAACAATCAGAACCTGGAGTGGCAAAAGCTGTGTCCAGATTTATTTAAGACATAACTCTCAGTGCACTAGAAAACTCATTTGTTCAGCCCTTTTTAAGGCATCACCAACAACAGACTAGAAAAGACTGAGTGAAATACAGACTTTGTGAAGTCCATGATGTGCATGCATTTGCCTACACCAACATGTAGAGTTCAGCTGCATTTACTACTTATGAAGCTGGTCTGATGAATTCAATTACTGAAGGAAGTCTGTTTTTAATTCTCGGAACTACTACTTCTTTCAATTTAAATTGATTAATAGTAAAAGTTACAGCATTTCAGATGAACAGCATATAAATTAAATATAAACTGAGGCCCTAGCCCATGGCAATAAGATACAAAGCTCTTCTTCATGTCAGCTCAGATGCAGCTTTCAAGCATGTTCTAAAGGTACTTCTTCTGGATAAACATTTTACTTTATAGATTAAATTACAGTTCATTGCCAGCTGTTTAAAATATCTATGATTTGGTAAGAGGAGTCTTGCTAGCTCCCAGCTGCCTCCCAGCTGCCTCCCATTTGCTTGAATTGGAAAAACACTGGGTAAATTGCTGCCCATGGAGCACAAACATAAGCCACTGAAGTAGCCATAATTTGTTGGAGTTTTAGATCATCCTAATTTAGATATTTTTCAAAAGACATAATGTAAAGTAGACTCCACTTAATCGCTGCCCTGATAAATAGCTCTATTGGGAAGATAATATAGTTAGTAGCAGAGTAAATTAAAAGCAAATTATAAAAGCCATTTAGCATCCATGACATACCAAATGTGTTTGGAATGAATTTATTTGCTGGGCTGATCACAAAAGTGTAAAGTGAACTACCACTACATACAGCAAAGTTGTTTATTATCTTCAGGGCACTTGCTCATGCGCTTGAATTGATATTTACACAACTACATAGACATAAGTAAAACAAAACTAGAAAGTTTCTGACTTCAGTGTGCTTCTGGGCAACAAAATGAACACAGCCTTCCATGTGCTACCAACAGTGTATCCAAATCTTTCATGTGATGAATCCTGAAATGAGAAACTACAATAAAGTGAGGATATAGAACACAGATGGGACATACAGCTGGGTTATAGGCCAAGGTAGCAGAAAGAAGGGAACCTCAAGAAAAGAAAACTGACTGCACAGAAGACATCTTCTGACTCAACAAGTTTGTAGGAATATGCAATTATTTCTGATAGTTTTTGTGGTTCTTTCTTCTGTGTTAAACAGAGCCAAAACAATAGGGCAAATACAAGTTCATACTAAAATGTGTGTCAAATTTACCTGTAAACTGCTAGGCACTGTCACCACTGTGCAAAAATTCAAGTTCAAGAACCAAGAAATGTGTAGCTTTTTGATACATTATAGAGCCAAATATTTTATTCTCCACCCAAAACAAATTTATAGCTTTCCTTTTGAAGGCTATTTATAACCACAAAGGCAATTTCCCCCTCTTTGACTAGTTAAAACCTTAATCTCTGGGTTTCTGATATTCTTCACAGAATGACTTCAATGTTATGATCTATTTCTAGGACTCTTAGCTGGGGCTGAGCCTTGTTTTTATTGGGTGCATCGAAGTCCAGATTAGTAGAGGGAAAAAAAAAAAAAAAAAAGACAGTGATGGCAAGAGAAAAGAAAAGGAAGAAAAACATGCAAAGAAAGGAGACAGAACCGCAGAAGGTGGAAGTGTGGTTGACAGCCCTAGAATCCCCTAGGATCACAGTCAGCAGTGAAGAGAATTACTTTGCAGAAAGACACAGCTGGCTGGAAAGATGTCAGCCACAGGAGGTAAAGAAAAATGCAGGCAGGAGGAGAAACTAGTGAGCCACTCTGTGGGCAGGAGTGCCTTGGGAGCAGCACAACATAAGTAAGATGGCCAGTGCCTTACAAAAGTGCATGCAGGCCATAAATTAATATAATATTTGATTACCTCTACCAATCCAAAAAGGTTTCCTTGAACATCAGTCCAAGAGAACACTCAAATTACCTCTTCACTCACTGACAGGCATGGTTCAAGAGCAAACGCCTTATACACTTGTACCCAAAGGTATTACCAAGTCATTACCTCACATTTCCTTGTTCTCTAATGGGCCCTGTTTCATCTCCCTGGGTATTAAGAGCTGCTTCACAGCACATCCATGCAAGCAATCTGTAACAGTGCACTTAACCAGTCAGAAGGGGTACTGAATTATGAGTCCATCTATACCATCCTCCCATCACTGTCTTGAGAGCATCAGTAAGCTCAGGGAGCAGTATTTTCAAGGTACATGCATCTAGCAAAATTTCTAAGTAGCAAGGAAATACTCATATTGCTAGGGTGCTTCTGGCACGCTATGAGAGATTTTCATTGTTCAGCCAATAAAAGTTACTTAATTCTCCTTGCATTAGCAGATAACTAATAACAGCATGCTACTCACAATAACAGTGTTATAATAGAGGGAATCCAAACTTTGTAATATAGGTACCCAAGAATAAGAACCTCCCAAGTTCTCCCATGGTTTAAAAAAAATATATATTTAAAAAATAGTCAAAGATTCTTCTGATACTGCAACACTTCTGTGTTCCTCCAGAAAGAAAATGCAGTTCTTTTTCATACCAAAGGAACAGCCAGAGTTTTATGCTTGGGAGTGAAATCTATCTTATATTCTCAATCAAGACATGGGTCAAACAGATTTTGACCACCAGGAAATAAGAACCATGATCACATTTTCACTTGCCTCAGCTCCTGCTATGATTAAAGCCAAGGCTGCCAATCACCATTTATGTTTAGATATTTAAGATATTGTCTGTATCATGCTGGAGGTTTTAAGCAGTTGGCACTGAGCAGTATCTGAAACTGCCCCACTGCAGTATTCCTTCCAATCAGATACTAGTAGGGTAATTCTCTTCATGCCTAATTCTTTGACAGCAACTGAGTTTTAGATGGCTTATAATAGAGTCTGCCTGAATTCTGCCAGGATTGAATTGCTATTGATTGGTACAAGGCAATGGTGTAGAAGGGTGCATTTCCACAGCTTGTATTTGGATGGGTCAGATCTTTTGACAGTTGATTTTGTTAGAAAACCAGGGGTCATTGTGGCCACTGATTATTACACACCCTTGCATTTTTTCCATCACTGTTTCTTAGCCTACAAAAAACATAAGCAATTTTCTTTCTAATGTCTACATAAAAG
This sequence comes from Eubucco bourcierii, assembly GCA_013396675.1. Classification (NCBI taxonomy): domain Eukaryota; kingdom Metazoa; phylum Chordata; class Aves; order Piciformes; family Ramphastidae; genus Eubucco; species Eubucco bourcierii. The sequence continues at coordinate 243,273 of VWZE01012534.1, read as the reverse complement.
TTCTTTAACAGTAGATATTATAACTTGTCTTCCTTTGTACAGAATTCTACTTCTTTTTACTCAAAAACACTGAGGGTGTGAAAATTAAACACCTACCTTAATTTCTTATCATATTACTCTTTCTAGGTCAAAGCCAACCATTAGTGAAGCCAGTGAAACTATCCTGCAGAAATAGGAGGGCACCTGAAAATGTTCTTTTAGCACTGCTTTCATAGAATCATAGAATGGTAATGTTGGAAGGGACCTCAAGGATCATCTAGTTCCAACCCCCTGCCATAGGCAGGGACACCTCCCACTAGTACAGGTCACTCAAGGCCTCATCCAACCTGGCCTTGAACACCTCCAGGGAGGGAGCAGCCACAACCTCCCTGGGCAACCTGTTCCAGTGCCTCACCACCCTCACTAGAAAGAACTTCCTCCTGACATCTAGTCTAAATCTTTCCTCTGCCAGTTTAAACCCATTGCCCCTCATCCTGTCATTGCAAGACCTTGTAAATAGTCCCTCCCCAGCCTTCCTGTAGGCCCCCTTTAGATACTGGAAGGCTACTATAAGGTCTTTGTCACTGAAGCCTCTAAATGTCAAAAAAGGTCAAGTCAAGAACTCCAAAAAAGACAATGATTCTCTGCAGGCAGCAACTTACTGTATTTTTGGGGGTACTTAATATCATCAGAATTGTTCTCGTTTGTTCAGAAGAAGTATAGGTCCCACTTACTATAGCAATGCTCAAAAACCTCCACAGATTGCATAATCTTAGAGGTTTGTTTTTTTTTTTTTTTGGGGGGGGGGTTGGGTTTTTTTTGTGGGAGTTGGTTGGTTGGTTTGTTTTTAAGAGGGAGAGGCAAAGAACAAATGGAAAAGAAAGCCCAAACCTTCCTCTAAACCTGTGTAAAAGAATAAAGTATTTTATTTGAAATCAAAGCTGTCACAGACAAGTTTTAACATACCACTGAGCTTCAACTCAGCTGTTGTCAATCTTGTTGATGTAGAAAACAGTAGCAATTACCAAATGCAGCCTCAGTATATCAGCTGGGAGTTTTAATCAATCCACTCTAGGTAAGTTTAGGAAGGAGAAACAGGCAAAGGATGCACAGTGCCACTTTCCTACCTCAGCACAGATTACTAGCCTGAGAGAAGCTTCTTTATAAACACAATATTCCCTATCACTACAGGCTCACCTTCTCACTCAACAAAACACATACTTCTCTGTGCTGCTGTGTAAGTCAAAAACATTCTACTTCTACACTTAGAATGCCAAAACGCATCAAGCCAACAAAAATTTATGTATTTGACTTCAGAAGACAAAATCATGTAATTAGTATCATCACAGTTATTTTATTGCTGTTGCTTTGATTTAAATTGTTGGTGATTTAAACTCTTTTTTCCCAGAGTGAATTATATAATTGGTTTTGTTGCCTGTTTATTTTTTTGTTGTTGTTGATGATGTATAATTAGGATACAGTAATTTACTTTAAATCTCTTCAGTTTAATTGAGTTAATAACATCTGCTGAGAAGCATGATGTCAGACTCCCAGTTTCTTGTCTGGAAAACTGGAGGAAGAGCTTTAGCTGGACATAAGAACTCAAAAGACAACTTTTTTTTTTCCAGAGCTGTAGCTCTACAAAAGTTAGCTTTCTGTTGAAATAATGCAACTGCTTCCATATTTCTGTGCTTCTGTTATTGCTGTTTTGATAGACCATATTAAAACATCTTTCTTGAAATGCCATAGTTCTCCCTGATGATATTGTTATCATTACCTATAGCAAATAGGAGCAATGACAGGCTGTATAGAAAAAGAAAACCTTAACTTTTAGTTAATGTCTAATAACTGAAATTGTCTCCCTTGAACTCTATCAATACAGCCAGTGTAGCATATCCATCTCCACTGGGGAGAAGCATTTTATCAACCCTTCAACTTTTCATTGTTCAGTCTGTCTGGACCAGACCTCATCTCCACTTGGACCACAACAGTAAGAACAAGCTCACCTGGGGGCCAGGTCCCACAGTAGTGGAGACCATCTTGGAGTAAGCAGTTGCCAGGTGCTGTGTGGCATGTCAGCCTCAAAACCGAAATCCAGTAGTACCAGAGAGTATCTCTCAACACAGTGAACAGGAGTTGATTGGTCTTATGTCATTGATATGAAATTAATACAGAAAAATAAAGGTCATATATTGGGGTAAACTATCTTAACAACAGGAATATATAATCTGCTTTAGGCACTGTGTTACAAAATTCCCTGCTTAAAAACAGTCTCCATGACTAAAATAACCATAGCCATCAGTCTACAAGCCTAATCCTCGATTTCCTCTGGAAGCTAAATCTCATGAATAAAGATTACTGTTAAGAATGCCTAAACCTGGTGGAACTACTCACCAATAAGTGAAAGGACTTGGTTAAAAATCCAGATCTGTTAATAGACAACTATCTAATAGTGGCTCCCAAAAAGTAAGAAAATAATGAAGCTATATGAGATTCAGTAAAATTTGTCATCCCAAAATGGAACTATTCTCACAGTACCTCAAACAATAGGCTTTGCTGACTCAAACTTGCCAGCACAGTTGGCAAAGGCACCCTATGTCCAACACAGTCTCTGCTCAGAACAGTTAGAGGTAATACTGTGTGACTACTAGTAAGAATCTGTAAGTACCCAGTAAGTGTAGTTAAGGAAGTTATTTTAGAAAGTAAGTGGGGTATTAGCACTTTCTGCCCCAAAAGCTGTGGTGAGTTTTAGAACTAGAGGGTGGAATCAAAACTTACAGGAATATGGGAAAGGAGGAGGACAAACATACTAAAACAACTTCCAAATGAGGGTACTCAGAAGAGAGCAAGACTTAACCTAGACCAATCCCAAGTCCTGTATTCTGCCTCACTGCAGTATTAATTTTAAACATATCTGTACTATCCACCTTCCAGTGCCACAGCCAGCAGTGAGACTTCCTAAATTAGCAAAAGTAATAAACAAGAGCTTCATTAAATCTTGCTCTTCCCTGGCTTTTTATCCTTCTAATGAAGCTCTCTGTCCTGTAACTCCTCTCATTTCCCTAATTCTCTCTCCAGCACCGATTTCTTTATCCTTTGATATGACAGACTCTCCTGTCATAAGTAATGACAGAGCTATGTTTTCTAGAGGGCAGAGTATGAAAAGGACAGGAAGGCATGTTGTTCTTAAAACTGTGGCCCAGCAAGACAGATGGCTCATTAATGTACCAGTCTTGCCCTCTCAACAAGGGAAAAAAAACACACTTTCTTACACAGAGGGGTCAGCCTGTGAGGCACACTCCCTCTGCTAGCTTGAGTCTGGCTGCCTCTGTTCAAGCTGTCTTCTGTACTACTTCGATTCACCTTTACACAGCAACAAAGTGAAAGATTTTTTTAAAAGATGTTGGGACAGTTCTTTATGTACTCCCCACAGCTTTTAGTCTGGCAAAATCTGACACTCTTGTAAGCCCCTTGAGATCAGTTAAAAAAAAAAAAAAAATCCTGTTGATATCATGTTTCTTTGCAGACATCATTAATTCAACTAAACAAAAGAGAAAAAGTAATTCATTGCTTACTAATTACACACCAGAAAAAAAAAAGTTTAACAAAAAAACAGTAAGGAGACAGCAAAACCTAATTTGCTCTGAAATAAAGATTAAAAAAAAAACCCACCAACATCCTTAGCTGCTACCAGAGCAAGTAATACAATGAGTGCATTGTTATTAATTACAGCAGTCCATCTCTTGAAATCAAATACATAGAACCAAGATGACCTTATATACTTTGACAAACAAAACTTGAAAGAACAAAAGAGAGCGCATCAGATCAGTTTCCTCAACAAGGAAACAAGGGCAAGGCAATAGGCATGTAGGTTTCCCTGCTTTCCTTCCTTTAAAAGAAGGTGTCAAAACCACATTGACAAATTCTGACAACCACAGATGAGGCTTTTCCACTTCATTTTTCTTCTTATTGTCATTTGAAGAATGGAAACAAAATTCTGTTATGCCACATGCTGCCAGATTGGGACTCCATCAACTATTTGCTAATGAATAGTGCATGCTCCTTGCCTTGCTGTCCTTGGACAGGGCCTTCCATGGTGCCTTGGAGGCAGGTGAACTATTTTATTACTCTAATATCACCTTCTTTGTGGACTGCATTATTTCCTTAAATAATGAGGTTTACTTGCAGCAAGTGCCCTCCTACCTTGGAATAGCAGGGTAGGTACTGCAAAACTATTTTGGCATTGGAAAGGACATAACACCAACTTGGCTATCCCTAAAAAGCTAAGTTGTGCATTATGAGAGAAAGCACAGTGAACTCGGGGAGAAGAAAATATCAAACACTTCTTCCATCCGAAGTTAACTCCTCAATTCCAAAACTGCCATTGGGCATTCCAGCATCCCCAGACTCTCATGTGTATCATGGATTAGTGTTCTATTTAGTACCCTAGACACTGTGTTAATTAGTGTTATGTGTCCTGGTACACTTCTGGAGCCCCCAGCACAGGAAGGACATTGAACTGTTGGAGCAGGTACAGAGGAGGGCCATGAAGATGTTCAGAGGGCTGGAGCAGCTCTGCTATGAGGACAGGCTGAGAGACTTGCGACTCTGCAGCCTGGAGAAGAGATGGCAACCTTACATATCTGAAGGGGGTCTACAGGAAGGCTGAGGAGGGACCATTTACAAGGTCTTGCAATGACAGGACAAAGGGCAATGAGTTTAAACTGGAAGAGGGCAGATTTAATCCGGATGTAAAGTTCTTTCCAGTGAGGGTGGTGAGGCACTGGAACAGGTTGCCCAGGGAGGTTGTGGCTGCTCCCTCCCTGGAGGTGTTCAAGGCCAGGTTGGATGAGGTCTTGAATAACCTGTACTAGTGGGAGGTGTCCCTGCCTATGGCAAGGGGTTGGAACTAGATGATCCTTGAGGTCCCTTCCAACCTTACCATGCTATGATTCTACAATTAACAATGTCATTTAACACAAATTTTTTCTCCAGATTTTTAATATCTTTCAAGTATTCTACTTTTCAGAAATTCAGCTTTAAATGCATTTCAGCTGAAGCAAATTTGTACATTATCGAGTTTCCAGCAATCATGCCAGTTCAATAAACGTAGCTTTACAAAAGTCTCCGAAATTAAGAGATGCTTGCTTAGAGATCTCTGTGATTCCTAGGCCTTCAAAAAGCGGAAAGAACCATTCTAGTTTCCAATGCAAAATTGTTCTGAAGCTTCAATGAGAACGAAAATGAAGGTATAAAGGCATAAGGCCTGCTTCTTTCTAGTGTTTCTACGGACCCCTTACCTGTGGATCTGATCTCAACGTACAATGCTCAGGATCTTCCAAGTTTCACACACACTGAGAAGGTTTCCAGTATTGTGCTGGAAAAGGCTGTTGGGTGGGGGTTTTGTTTTTAAATCAGCTCAGCTTGCTAGTGAAACCGATCCTGTCTAACATAGCTACTGCAGATTTGGATCCAGACGTGCTGGTAGGACATTGAGGGGGGGAGGGGGAGGGAAGAGAAAAATGGAAGTGTGCATGCCTTCCTCTATGGTCACAAAGATCCTGCAGTCAGTGGATCCCTGCTGAGACCCTCCTTCCTAATTGATTGTCTTGCCCAGCAGGAACCTGCAGACTCTCCAGGAGCCAAAGGAATAGGAGCTGCACTTTTTAGCAGTAATAAGTGTCGTTAACAAAGCAACTCTGCCAAGTTGAAGGCATCTGTTATTTTGTAAAATACTTAGATGGATGAGATATGCACTGTATCTGTTTAAGTGTGTGCACTGACTCTCATGGATGTAATATATCAAAGTATAAAAATTACTGCCCAATAAGCCCAGACAGAACTCTGAAGCAACAAGAAAACTGATCTTACTTTACACTGAGTTAAGGATAGTTGACTTTTTGTCTATTAGTGTAGCTTTTGATGTTACAGCATAATTAAATTTGAACCCAGTGCGCCCAGCTTCTGCAACAAATGATATATTTTCAACACAAAGAGAAGAAAGAGAAATATATATCCTAGCTGACTAGAATCACTGTGGCAAGCTGTAAATGATGTATGAAATGAAAAATCCCTGCTCACTGCAAAGAGAGAATATAGATAGGGCTCAGCAATTGCTGCTGGGCTATGCTATTTGCTGAAATATTCAGCTCAAATGCAATCACACATGTTTGTCAGTGCTGACACTGGGCAGCAAGTTGCATATATCATTTTTTAATCTTATTCTGGACCAATTCACTAAGTAATAGCTGGTATGATAAATTCAGACAAAAATTACCAAAAAAATCCTAAACCAACTTCAGTTGGTTTTATTTTACTTTGTTCCCCCCCCCCCCAAAAAAAAAAAAAACCAAAACAGTTTTCAACTGCTTCTATTTCCCTAATGTTTCTGAACTTTAGAAACTCATCAAGTGACATCAAGAAGGGATGGATAGCTGGGGAAAAAAAAATAAATCTAACAACAAATTATTTGACCATTCTGGTAGTATTTAGAGACACTATTTAATATACACTGAACCAGTGCCATGTTTATTAGGGTACACTGCAATCAGGTGGGTTCTTCGAAAAGCTTTGACCAAAGTCAGAGGCAAAAACTCTTTCCATCCTATGGTACAAAGATATTGGAACACATCTGTATCTCAGAACAAGTGAAAGACAATTTGAATTGCTGGCACATCAGAGATATTTATTTTAACCAAGGCTACAAGTTACAACACAGAGACTTCTGCAGATTATGGAGTTCTTGCTAACCCCCAGCCCCCTGTTTGCTGTCATCCCACATATTATAACTTCCTTTGTTTTACCAAGGCAACTAAAATACAGCCATGCTGTGAACTAAGGAAACTGATCCAGCTTTAACATAACCCTGTCTTTAAAAAAAAACAAAAAAACCAACAAACCCAAACCACCAAACAGAGAGGAGTATTTTTGGTAATCCAGACAAGTTCTCCTTAAACAGAGCAAAGGACAAAAACAAACGAGGCCCTGCACAAGGTTAACTTAGGGCAATGCTGGGGTCCATTCTGTCATTAGAAGCATCCAGGGTGGATACCCAAACACCACAAAGAACTGTTTGGAAGAGCTGTCAATTACAATCCTAAGAGCTGGGAAGGGGAATGGAAAGCAATCGAAAAGAGGGCGGTCGGTGTTGGCAGTAAATCTGTGACTTCTGTCTCCTGCAATGATTGTAAGCCCGACTCAAAAAATGCAGATCATGTAGCACCTATGGGGTTCTCTTTAAAGACTTTTATTCTTGAAGCCCTTCAAAGATCACACAAGTTGAAATTTGAGATTTCTTTCTGCCTCTGTGTTCTTCCTTCCTTCTCTTCCATTGAGTTGGCTACAAAGGTTAGAAACTTGTCTCACCTCCCCTGAAGGCAACCACCAAAAGGGAACCTCAAAAAAATCTTTAAAATCCACATACATTAAAATGCATTAACTGTTAAACTTTGGTTTTTTTCAGACCTTTTTTTTTTTTTTAAAAAAAAAACCACACACACATTTTCATGCATTATGGAAGTTTGGAAGTCTAGCTTTACATACTTAATGTTTAACCTTCCAGGCATATTTTTGACTTCCTACCCCCTCTAAGTGGGTGTTAATTCAAACTAGTCATGAGGGCACGAACTTGAACAGAGGGTCTCTTTTCCAATGTTATTTTCTCCAGACCTTTCAAAGATAAGGTTAGATATATGTGTCTGATCGAAATGTGGTGCAAGTAGTTAATGGCCCTCAAAGCACTGGTATAGCACCTTGAGGCCAGAGTTGATGAACTGAAGGAGCAGGGAAACACAGATGTCTCTACAGAAACAGTAAAGCAGTCCTACATCACAGCTGGCTATCCCTACCATGCAGCAGGGAACACAGCACATATAAGGGGAGTTTGGGGAAGGTCACTATTTTAAACATATAAAATGTAACAGAGAGAAAAGACTACACTGTAAAGTCTACTGAAATCAATTATAGTCATATAGATATAAGACCAAATGACAAAACCCAAAGATATTAGAATCATCATTGTGTTAATTATCTCTTGATCAAGGAGTGAACTCTGACTGCACGAGGCCTTCTTCCTCCTGTGTTTAAACAGTAACTAATACAATGACAGTATGGTCTGCAAATACGGCTGCTATGCCTTACTGTACTGGAGATATTTTTCCCACACATTATTTATTCTAAGCACAGTGCCAATATATCCTCAGTCATGGGGCAGGATCCCACTGCGCAAAGCAAGTCTCATAAAACAGCAGTAACGGGCAGCTTCAGTCCTTTGTAAAAAAAAAAAAAAGATCACTGAATACTGTTAGAGCCTGAAACAGTAGAACTCCATCTGTGCACAGATTTCCATGTTTTAGTGTGACCAGGTGCTTAACACCTGAGCCATCACTTGCTGCCTTCCAGCAGCAGGGAGGGCCAGCTGAGAATATCTCCTGCAACCTCAGCATAGCTTACCAGGGAGATCTAAACCGAAATGCAGCCTCTGTGGCTATCAGATATGAATAGATCCAACTGGATGTTCTGAAAGGCCAAAATGTTTAGAAAAGGGAGCTTTGAAATTACTACCATAGGGACATTACTGCCTCTATTCTTGCTCAGTAAAAACAGCAAAGTAAAAACAATATTGCTGATACAGAAAGGTGGACCAAAAGAAAACTAATATCAAATTTAAACACGAAAATTAATTATGTCAAGTAGAATAAAATAACATTATATTTGGTTCTAAGAATCTACAACACAGGGAGGATGATGCATTAAAACAGAAAGTAAGTGGCACAAGAAAAAGACAGTAGCTAAGTCCAAAACAACTAAATTACTTCCGGCAGGAAGAGACCCTGCATTGAGGCAGTATCCAGACCAACTACATCTCTCTACAGTAACTGAAGCATGGGTCACCCAAAATGCTAATGTCAAAGAAGTGTGTCTGGGGCTGTGAACTGTCTCTATCCTTTTCTTCTCCTGCAAGTGAAGGCAACACAAAATCGTGTGGTGCTTCTTATCACCTTGAAAGGTGGCTGGCTCCAGTTTGTATTTGCCCCACCCTGCAGCAAGCTCTCTGAGTTTACAATTTATGCTTTGATTAAAGCTATCCAAAAACAAGATAATATTTCTTGTAAAACAAAGAAGAAATGTATTACCTGGTCTCAAGATCAGACTGTTAGCTATAGCACTGGATACAAAAGGTCACATGTAAAACCCAATTCTAGTCTAATCTTGCTTCAATTAAAAGTTTTCTATTTACAAATGGAATACTTTTCTAATTGTTTAGTCTCATTACGTGGGATTACAAGATGTATTTGTCACACAAGAGACAAAGGTTAAGGTTAACAAACAGAACCTCTCTCCTGAATGCCAGTGATCATCAGTTTTATCTTACATGACCCAAGAGTATGTTCATTTTGTATTCTAGTCAGACATGGAAATATACATGTCCTTGCTTGCTCTACTGACCAGCTGTCTTGGGTATCTTCTTCATGCTGCTACAACTGTTAGTGAAAAGATATATGGGTTCTCAAAAATCCATTAGTGACTTCTTCCTGGTCAACTGGGGTGTGTAAGAGGTGCTCCCTCTTATACCTGGCAATTGTCTGATCCATTTGTTATGTATAGCTTTTTGATTTAGCCCTGTCAAAGATAATGAGACTAGTGAAACACACTGTGTTTGGTTCATGACTTCACTAGCTTTCTGTACTGGTATATATGACACTTCATAACACTTGTGGAGTGCAGGGCCAATGCATTCTGCAGCATGTCCCCCACTTCTGGTCCTCAAGTTATTCATAGGCTTCCAACCTGTAGGACTTGGGATAGGGCATTCAGATATGTAGCTACAATACAGTCAGCTAGGGTTCTGCAACTGGGAATTGTGGTGGGGCACACCCAAGTCCCTGCCACACTGGAGCTTCAAATGGGGTGTGAAACTGTTCTGCTCCCCCCTACACCTCTGGTTCCTGGAGGGGGGGAGGATGAGGTTGGAATGTAAAAGGAGTAGGTGTCAAGTACTTTACCTCACCCCCACAGGCTTGAACATGGGAGAGCAAATCGCCCCAGTATATATATGGCAATGGGACACACTATCTAGGGGACTTTGAGGAGACTGCTACCTTGGGCTTTAAAAGGGACTGCTAGCCACAGACTGCCAGCTTCAGACCCCCAGATCCTGCCTGCCTGTTGAAGGGACCTGCCTCTGCCGTAATTGTGGGTATGCTGCGAGCAGCCTGAGCTTTACCCTGTGCTGCCCCACGACCTGCACTTCAACGCACTGCCGCAAAAGACTGCCAACAAGGAACTATCTCCAAATTCCTACTCCACCACCATGAGTAGCGCAGACGTTCCCTAGGGTTCCAGGTTGCCTTTTGTTTATAAGTGCAGCAAAGCTGTTTTTATAGCAAACCCTTTTCCAAGCTTTCTGATCTTCTCTGAATTACTAAATTCCCTGGAAGCATCCTTGTGAAAGATTTTCCCAACCGAATTTCTGAACGCCATTTAACTAATTTTATAGAGAGTTGTGGGCAGGGTTTTCTGGAAATAAAATAACTGCATATTTTATAATTCCTGCCTCGTGAACTCCCACAACCAAGTCAGGAATAAGAATATTCTCTCAGGACTAACAACATCCATGGACTGAGGCTGGTTAAAGAAAGAAGTAAGCATTAAGTGCAGTAGCACATGGAGATATGCTAATATTCATGCAGATATCCTAAGGGAACTTCAGAATGAAATGGCTGAGCTGAATACAAAAAAAGTTATCAACTTAAAATTATCTACTACTGCAGGGGTCTTGAGGGCATTTTAATTTCTGTTTATCCTTCAGCAAGGTATTGGGGTGATTCTGGAAGCCAGATAGTAAGGTGTTTTAAGAAAAAAAAAAAAAGAAAAGAAAGAAAAAAGTGCTGAAACAACTGCAGTAAGAATAAATTACACGTGTTAGGGACAAACAAGCACAGTTCCTACAAAGGAAGATGTGTCACTGTCATCTCTTTATCACTTTGGGGACTGTAAACAAAACTGAATGAGGAAGAAACAGCAAATATTTATATGGGCTTCTAAAGTTTTTGACAAAATAAACAAGATCTTGAAGTCAAACAATGTCAGAGATTGGATACTGACTTGAAGACAAGAATATATAAATAAAGGAACAGTTTTCAATCTGATGAATAGGTGGGATTGAAGCCTACAAGTTAATCTGTTTATTTTATGGTTTTCTTAATTTGTCCTGTAAAGACTTCAAATTAGAACATTCCTCTAAAGCACCTGACCAACAACTCCCACCCTCCTGGCTGGAATTGCCCTGTGCTCACGTGAGTGAAATTTAGATAATTTCAGCTATTACAGTTACTCATTCTTTTGTGCTGGAAGGCAGAAATCTCCTCTATGTATAAGAGACACCTTCCTCTTTTTAGAAGCCCAGTGATAATACCTCTTAAAAGGAAGAGAACTAAAAGGAGCAGGCAGAAAGCCCAAGAAGTAATGCCAGTACTGCAGTCATCACCCAAGAAACACTCAAAAAGGAGTTTCCATGTTGATTCTAAGTCCTGAACATTAGGGGAAAGGCAAATGCCTAGGTAACAGCAGGGCTAGAGACATCAGAATGTTTTGGTTCGCTACTTATCTAATACGAAGATTTTTAATTTTTCAGATTGCCTTAGGTGTCCACTTACACATATGCTGACCAAATGACTTCGTGAGGAAGGAAGTCATGGATACTTTTATGAGGAAAGAGTAGAAATAGAGACTCTTTCTCCTTGTTGGTCACTCTCTGCCACACACAAGGAGGATATTTTGCTTCTCTGTCTCTGCAACATCAAGCATGTTTAGAGCACTGTCTCACATTCAGTAACCCAGCCCTGGTGACAGACTAAGCCCATACTCCCAAAATAGGCAAGATATAGACAAACTAGCAAGCTGTTTTCTGCACTAGTGTTTTGGCTTGTCACCTCCCTCTGCAACCGATAGCAGCTTTTGAAAAACAAGCTAACTGTTTTTTACATCTCTGGGTTTAACAAAGATCACATATCAGAGCTTCTTGACCAAATTAACTTAAGGTCTATACTCTTCCCTAAGGCCCTTTCTGTGGCATTATTGCTGCTGATATTGTAGGTGTAGTGTGAAATGGCTAATTTACACGTGCCATGTTTTGCATATTGCCTGAACCTGCTGGAACACGATTTTTGTAAGAATGATGAGAATAATAAACATCCTCTGGCATAGGCCTGCAAAGTGCACACATTTCACTCATGCAGTAATGGGCCATAAAACTCTTACAGAACTGCAGGAGAAAAGCAACGTACATACAGATGCATAAATTAGAAGAAGAAACGTGAACTCAGTGGAGCACTGCTCTTTTGGACATTTAGAAAAGCCATGCATAGCAAGAGAAAGCTACATACATGCTCAGTAGCACTCACAACGACTGAGAAATTAGAGTGTATTAGTACCTAAAAACAGATTTTATGGAAAAGTTTTCAGTGATCCGGTCTCTGCAGTTGCCTCGGTTGGATCCTAGGTTTGAGCACTCTATACATGCAACAGCAACTCGGTAAGAACACAGGAAGGTCTTTAATTGTACTTTTACCTACTACACTATTAGATGGATTTCTTGTGCTTTCACTGGATGACCAGTGGGGATGATCCCCAGGAGGATCCAACTGTCTATTTGCTAGCACTGAAAAATCATGAGAAATGTTAGACAATACCTACATATTTGTCACATACAGTTGAATGTTTTATCCTCCAAGTGTGGTGACAGCATGGAAAATCCAATGCCACAATGTTTTCCGTATAGTCTTGGCTCCCTCATTTTACTTGCTGTTGGAAGAGTTACAACTAAACTGTCATGGTCCTTCCAGAAACACAGGTAATAGAAATTACTGTCATGCAAAGATAATTTTCTGGGATAAGGAGGTATTTGACAGCATTACATTACTGACATACAGCTGGATTTCCTCCAAACCAATGTCCAGTCAGAGGGATAATAAAATTGGTGTGGACTTTTCTAAAGCTGAGGCAAAATTTAACTTTCATGCTAGAAGAACTCCACCAGCAGATCAGGAAGGTCTTGATAGCATGTGTAAAACACAAGCAAGAGTAGGAAAATTACTTCAAGCTTTTTCCTAAGCGAAAACTCTGATTACCTCTCTCAGTTATCCAGATTACCTACTTACACTGTCAGTGCAGCAGGGCAAGTTTTTGCGCACCAAGGAAGCAATTTGAAGCCTGAAATTGTAAAGTAATTGACATTCTGCATGCTGCTGCTGCTTCAAAGGGACCAGGGGACTGGGACTGAAGCTCCTGGTGTTGCCAGCAGCATGTAGCAAGTATTTCCTGTATTTGCTGACAAGTTCTGAATATGCAGAGATGCCAGCCACTGACTGGATGGCAACTGTGGTAACTGGTGTAAAATTTAGTTTTCCTATGAAGTTACTGAAAGCACAGTCTTAAGTTCACAGGAGAACAGGCAAATAAAAGTTTTGATTTTGTTTTTTTTTTGAAAGGGGGGGGGTTGTTTGGTTTTTGGGGTTTTGTTTTGGTTTTTTGGGGGGAGTTGGGGTTTTGGTGGGGTTTTTTTTGTGTGTGTTTTTCCTTTGAATTATGTTGTTTTCTGTTGGTGGTTTGGTTTTTATCATTTCTTTTCTGGAAATTAATTTGGATCATGAAAGTAACATTTATGCTTAAATAGGATGAGCTCTTAATCAAAACCAGCAAACACGCAGGAGAAGCAAAAAGGAGGAAACCAAATTTTTGTCACTGAATTACGTACAATGAACCAAACAACAAGGTAGTCCTGTTCTCCTGTTTTGTTAGCGATGTGTTCAGCCATCCCCTTTCTTCATTGTTCTGAATATCTTCTGCTACTTGCTACCCCCTGAAATAATTTTGCCTTGCAAGTTTTTAAACTTGCAAGCAACATGCCAACCAAGTGACTAACTCCTGGTGTCAAAGCAAACTAAATGCATCTTCTTCAATAAAAATGCGGGCAGGACACAATTCTTTGTCACGTTTTTTAACATTGTGTGCCTTCCTGAATATCAACAAAGTGCTGTACCAAGGGCCACAGCAAGCACTGCTAGATGGAGGAACTCTTCCACGCGTCTGTTTTTTGAAAGCTCCTCCAGGTGCCAGTGGCATGTGCACTGTTGTCTCACATGAGCCATCAGTGATCAATAAAATCAGTATCTTTCTTCGTACTTTTGCTGTATCTGTTTTTTCATTTATTTAATTCTCCTCTTGTAACACAATTTTAGTCCATACCACACAGTAGAGGTGACAGAATACATTTGTGTTTGACAATACCATTGGCCCTGAAAACTCTGTTCTTTCACACTCATATGAACCCTTGACCATGTGTTTTATTTCTCCTTTACAAAACACAGTATTTTAAGAGGTTCAATTATAACAACAGTGAAATATTTTCTTTAGATATATGAAATATATGGGTAGATTTTGTCTTTTAGGACTCTTTTCAGGATTATTCTTTAAGTGAAACTGGATTGATATATGCTTTTCTGAAGTCCAGCTATCTTCCTTTAACATCTCCTGAAGGGTTTGCCTTAGTTCAAGATGGTATTACAAAGAAGTAATTACGATTGCAAAAGTGTTGTAGGTCCTTACAATTATTCCAACAACTTGGATCAACTTTTATTTAGTACTTTGACTAAAAAAATCAGTACTTCATTATTCTGATAACTTTTTCCAGTCCCCTCCTTTCCTGAAACATTCTGGGAATTCAGTAATGGTAAAATTATTTCAGACAGTCAACATTTTCTCACTCATAAAGCTTCACTTGCACTTTGACAAAGCTTTATCTTTTTATTGCATCTTTAAAAAAAAAATAACCTACAAAAAGTATTAGAAACCAATATCAGTTGAAAAATAGGAATGTTGGCAACAGTCCTCCAGAGAGCCTAGTTTATCTTCTATGGGGCAGAATGGCTCTGTAGTTTATTTCTGAACCTTCAAATCTCATAATTTCCTCACAAGTTTCAGTATCCTACCCTGCAAAAACAGAAGTCTTTTGAGGGTGCTAGCTGTCACAGTACCATATACAGGAGTTCCCAAAGAATGCATGCACGATAAGTTTTCTAACAGTAAAAAAAGTAATAATAACAACAGTATTTTGAGATTTAGAAGAAATACTTGAGTATCACTAAAACTCCCAAAAAGCTATCTGATCATTAACTGTAGTATGAGCATAAGGAAGACAAATTGACAAAGCAGAAAGAGAAAAAAAAAAAAATCTACTTTTTTTCCCCTGCATATTTTTCACTTTTTTTTTTTTCCTTACCCTCTGTTGTGGTAAGGAAGAAGGTGGGCTTCTATACATCCTGACTTGCCCAAGCGTGCTCCCCCTCCTTCTGTGCTGGCGGGTGGCAGCCACAGGAAAGGGGACAAAAGCCCCAGTTTCACCTAATATGGTCAAGCTTTGCAAATTGCCATCCTGATCAGCTAATCTATGTCCAAAGGCCCATTAGTCTCGAGCTGAATGGATATAAAGGGATGAGTGGGTAGCACAACATGTGCTCTCTGCCTGCTTACTACATCATTGATCCTGAGCTGGGTGGGACCCCATCAAGCAGGATCAGGTTCTGATGCCTCCACAGATTTGGCCTGCACAGCCAGCATGACACCACAGCCAGAGTGACACTGTGCAGAGACTGCACACCACAAGATGTCCTGCCTACACCTGATAGCCTACTGCCAAGAAAGCCAGGACCAGGTCAGAGACCATCTGTCTCCTTTCTCCAGCACCCAGGAGCCTGGGGAAACTCCAAAGCTCCTAATAGCTTTTGGCCCAGCAGCAACTCCACCACGTGCTTTGGGTATTGTCTCATAACATTTCGTAAGTAAATACTTCAAGCCTCTTGTAACCATTAACTGCCTTCTGCCATAAGCAGAAAGGAGCTTCCTGCATCCATCCAGTGGCTAAGCAGGATAACTGTAAGCACTGTAAGTGACTGTACAAATCTTCTCTTCCAGTAAAAATGTTTGCTTATACTGATCACATTTAAAGTGTTCCAGTTTTGCCTGTTCCCTGTATGTATAAATTTCCAAAGATGTGCATTTTGAACCTTGCATATAAGTTTTCTGATGAGATTTAATGTTAATAAACCGTTTTCATAGTTATTAACAATCTCTGCCTGGACATCAAAATTAATATCAATTAGTAATTTTGAATAATTTCCTAACACCCTATTAGCATTTAATAATAACTACCACAGTAATCCCATGCAGAGACACTATTCTGGACTTCTGGAACAGTTGCTTTTTGGTTCTCACACTCCAAGTTTCTCAGTTTCTTCACCTACCTACTCTGAAGTATTCTATCTTTGACTCTCATGCTCCATTTTGTAACACAAGAACATTCTGCCTCATGGAATTTCCAAAAGACAGACATATATTATTTACATATGTAGCTCCCATTAGAAAATGCTTTTTTTTTTCTTTAGTATCTTTTTCTTCAGTATTTTCAGTGCAAAGTTTCATGAACAAGCACATGCTATGAAAAAGACCCCTACTAGGAAATACCACAAGAAAGCAGGAAGGTCTTTTTCATGTTAACTAACTGTTAAGTATGTTTAGTCAAAAAAAAAAAAAAAAAAAAAAAAAAAAANAAAAAAAAAAAAAAAAAAAAAAGAGAAAAAGCCCAAGCCCACAGGAATTCTTTTTGTTGTGGCATTCATTAAGAACAAAGGCATAAGCTAGTCTCTCAGGCAGACGGTTTTGACAGATTTGAAACCCATGCAGTTTCATTAACCCTGCCTCTTGCAAATTTAGCCAGAGCAGTAATACATCGTGTGGTTGAAGACCATCCATCAAAATGATGATATGTTTAAAACTGTAGCACAATTCCTTCAGATTAAGAGATTCCTTTACATTGTAAAGTGTTCCAAAGTACAAAAATGAGAAGTACCACCGCCAAGTGGGTTTGTTCTAAAGTGCTTTTAAATATACACTTTAATTACTATTCCTACTTGTCTCTATCTTATCACCAGAATTACTGCATCTCAATACATTGGATAGTTTTAAGAAGCCTTGTGGTAATGAGCCTAGGTAATGTTTCATAGAAAGCTTATCAGAAAGCTTATCAAAGGGCAGTATATTTGACCATTAAATAACTACAGGACATTTAAAATATTTTCTTCTCTCCAAATTTTCCTATCTAAAATAAACACAATGAAAGAACACTTAGATATGCAGGGGTGAACTACTTAGTAAAAGTGTTTGCTATTTTAACTTCTACAGAGCTACTGTTACAGTGACACTTTGAATCCATACTTGTAAGTGTTAAAATAAAATTGTATGGCTGCTTAATGAACATCAAAATCAAGCAGGCTGCAACCTACATGCACAGATGCCAAAAAAGTGGTATTGAATACCCCAACATACTGTTGCATTGTTCAAAAATGGCCAAGTGGACCTACCCTAAACTATGTAGCTATGCCAGTGTAATTACCATGTAAAATGGTAACTCCATCTTACAAAACAAGAAATCCTGCCTCCTCAGAACGTAGAGAGTATTGGGTGACCAGTATGGATGTAATATAGATAGGTCTATACTCACATGGCCTAAATGCCTTTCAAGTCATTGTGTCTATAATCTTCCGTGGGCTCAGCACCTTTTAAGGTCTAGATAAGACCCAAAAGGTAATAAAAGGCATGGGGACAAAGTGAAATTTAAACTGCATGAATGCAGACGCTATTGAAAACAGCTGATATTATTATCTTCTTTTCACCTGTCTAATAAAAACATTTTCTATAGTTTGTTGTTTGACATTAATGAATAACATGTATGAGAAAGCCCACTCTCTCTGGTCCACAGTTTTCTTACTATTCATCCCAGAGGTAAGAAATGAAAGCTACAGCATTTACTCATGATGGTTGCAGCAACTGGAGCATGGGAGAGTGGGTCCAGAGGGACCTGGACAGGTTGAAGAGGTGGGCCCAGGCAGACCTCATGAGATTCAACAAGGCCAAGCATAAGGTCCTGCACCTGGGTGGGCACAATCCCAAGCACAAATCCAGGCTGGGTGCTGAATGGTTGGAAAGCAGCCCTGAGGTAAAGGACCTTGGAGTCAGGGTTGATGAAAAGCTCAACATGAGCCTGCAGTGTGTGCATGCAGCCCAGACAGCAACTGAGTCGTGGGCTGCATCAAGAAAAGCATGGCCAGCAGGGCAAGGGAGGTGATTCTGCCCCTTTACTCTGCTCTCGTCAGACCCCACCTGGAGTACTGTGTGCAGTTCTGGAACCCTCAGCACAGGAAGGACATGGAAGTGTTGGAGCGGGTCCAGAGGAGGGCCACAAAGATGATCAGTGGGGTGGAGCANTTAGACTGGATGACAGGAGGAAGTTCTTTACAGTGAGGGTGGCGAGACACTAGAACAGGTTTGTTTGTGCCTATGGCAGGGGGTTGGAACTAGATGATCCTTGAGGTCCCTTCCAACCTTACCATTCTATGATTCTATAAGTATAAAATATAGATTTAAAAAGTGACTCATAGAGAGAAATAGTGGATCTAAAATATGTCATCGTCTAATTCTAACACTGTTGAGTAAAAGACTTTTTTTGCCACAAGACAAACACATTTAAAAAAAAAAAAA
>VWZE01012534.1:214174-224600 GCA_013396675.1 Eubucco bourcierii | reverse complement strand
TTTTTGTGATTTTAAATTTGTTAGTTTGTTTTTTTTTTTTTTTTAATAAATTGAGATGTCTTTATTAGAGCACAATTGTTTAAGTTTTGTGTGTGTATATTTACTCCTGAAAGATTTAGGGAACACTCAAACTTAGTTCTGGAAAGGACTGTTCTAAGTATTTATAAGAGCTATTTATTTTGAACATGCTGCATGGGTTTGGTTTTGTATTTCTTAGCAAAACACCAGTGAGAAAGTTCTTGTTTCATAGAAAGCATGAATTAAAAATATTTGATGAAGTAAAAAGCAGATCTCAAACTGTACTGATAAACATTTGCTTCACTTCTTGCTCTTTGTTATTCTGGTTCACCTGGACAAATTTTTCTAAATATGAAATGCCAACAAATACTGAAAAACACAGATGTGTGGTAGTTCGGGGAGGTTTTTTTTAATTTGGTTGGGTTTTTCAGTTGGTTTTGGTGATGGTGGTTGGGTATTTTTTTGTTGGGGTTTTCTGTTTTGTGGGGTTTTTTTTGTTTTGTTTGGGTTGTGAGGTTTTTTTGTGGGCAGGGAGATGGTTTTGAGGTTTTTTTATATGTGTTTTTTTTGTTTTGCTTACCCTTAGAAACTGGCCTGGAGAGTAACAAATACTAAGCAAAGAATAACCAAGAGATATTTTTTATCTGCTGCAGAGATATCTCTTGTCTTGTAGGAAAGTCAGGACTCAACTGAAGTAAAACAATTGCAGCAGCAGACCACACTTAGTCCCTCAGAAGAAGTACTTCAGTGAGCCCTGGGAGACTGCAGGGATCATGAAGAACATTATGGCATTGCTGTATGTGTGAGCACAGAAGAAGTTTGAATGGAACTGGAAATATAATTAAAATATAATCACACAAAATTTTAATGAATACAAGCATTTGACCTAATCCCATAAAAATGAGCTACCAGTTTCTTTCTGCAAATCTCTTAATGTGAAGGCAGCAGCCTGGAGTAACTTCACAAACCCAAGCTATTATAGAGGCAAATAAAAAAAAAAAACACTGCACTACTTAAAAGTAGAAAACACACAGTCCCTAAAAAAGGACAACACTTTACCAATTAGATCCTTTGCTTATTTTAAGGTTCAATAACTTTTTTTAATTGTCTCTATCCTGTATTTCAGCTATTAAAATCTTTCAGCATTTGTCCACACTGCCCCTTCTGTCTATGTGATGTTTCCTTAACATGTCATTTTCATTTTATTTTAAACATTAGTTTTACTTTAGAAATATGTCTTGTCATAGGAGTAATGTTTAAGTGTTGGTCAAGCCAGTCAAAGCATTAGCAGATGACTGATACCCATCATCGTGGGATTCACTCTAAAGACATTTGGTATTTAAATAGGAACTAGCCATTGACTCCGTAATCCCTTGTGCCACACTTGTCCTGTGAAAGGATAATGACATAAGGCTAGTACAGTATTTGTCAGGGTACCCTCATCATCTCCTCAGTCCCCACAGGCAGTGACTGTAAATGTCTGTGACTCCGGTTGAGTTCGTGTTGTGATATTACTGCGCACGTTCCCAGAGGGAGCTCTGAGAGGAAGTTTGCGTTCATGCTAAGACAGAATATTCAGTGGCTTTTCACGGGCACAGACCGCCCAAGACAAAATGACTGACTGCTACATGCAAAGAAAGCACAAGGACATAAACATAATGCGGTATGTTCAGTCACAGACTAAGGCACTCGTCACAAAGGATGGAACAAACCAAACAATTTAAGTAAGAGATAAGTGTGTTGAAACCTCATTGCTTGGGAAAATACAGTGATTTTGTGTTTCAAAACTTGCTAAATACATCACCTTTCATTTCTTATTCCTAAAAATCTCATAAAGAAGAGTTTACATGTGAGGTTATAGACTACTGAGTTTGATCCTCATGAAGTTCTGGGTTACCTGAGGTTAAGGACAATCAGCTTCTACAAGCACAAGCACCATTCTCTTCTCTTCCAGCTGAAGCAATAACAACATCAAGACATATTTTACTTTGCAGGGCTGAGCCACGTACCAGTTTGAGCATCTCTGAACTGTCCTGCTCAGAGTCATAGGTAGGAGAGCTCAGCACAGTAGGATGCAGGGAGCAAGTGCAAGGCCAGCACTGCCCAGAGGGTAAATCCAAGTGGGTATGCATGAAACCACCAGCTTGGACGTATCAGGAATCACTGGCTTGGGTGCTCCTGCTTCCATTTTCACCAAAGCAATAGCACATGCTTATCACCTTAGGCAGAGTCATCTATTTCTTTGCCAGCATATAAATCATTGTCACCCTCTACCTTTGCCTGTCCTCAGCTTCTTCCTAGTTGTACACCACCCACTATTTACTTTCTCACTTAGACACTTCACATCTTCTGCCACTGCACTCTCCACTATTGCTTACTATTACTGCCAATATAAATCCCAATATCAATTCCTTCAAACACTTGTATCAGAGAGTCTAGCACAGAGAATATCCTCTCAACATTTTGGGGTGAACCTCATTGCCATCACCACCTATTTGCCACTCAGACACTGCTTTCTCATTTATCTGGACACAAAGTTCTTGGCCTGTGCTGCTCCCTTCCAACATATAGCCTGTAGCATGGACTCAACTGGCACACCCATTCTCCCTGGCAGTTAAACGTTTCTATCTGTCCATCCAACTAATACACCTTTTTAACCTTTTTACGTTTATGAAGTAGAACTGCATAAACCTCTTCATGAAAGTGTTATGTTTAATCACAAAGCTGGGCTGTTCTACAACTACTCTATATAAGCAATGCCTAAATGTGGTCATTTTATAGTATCAATGAAATCGCAATAAACTAAATTCTTCAGCAAGCTTTTAAAAGCCTCAAACCAACCAAAAAGTAGCTGATGAATGACAGAAAAAAGCCAAACAACACATACAGGCACATCAAATTACACACCCCTCCAGTACTCCATTGTGTGGAAATAACACATTACTACAGTGCAACTGTACTCAGTCTTGATCCTGTGAACTTTTAGAAATGTATTTACATTTTACATCTAAGAATTTGAAGGGGAAAAAAAATACTTCTCATTAAAAATGCAACCATATAAAACCAGTAATGATTTTCATGATAATTTCATATTTGTTATCAAGAATCACCTCAATATCTGCCTTGAGTAGTGGTTCACTATTTAGCAAAATTACATTTTTTCCCTACAGAACATAAAGGCTGATGAGAAATTGCTTAAAAGACCAACTCCCTCAGTAACCAGTTCCAGACAGCTTGTATGACATTTCCCTGGGAGTGCAAAGGAAAAACTGAAAAAGAGAGTAAACTCACTTGGGACCTCTCCTCCAAGCTGTGAGTGAATGAATCCCTGTTTGTGGTTCTGCTGCAGGCTTGGAATATGTTAAAGTTGTGGGATTAGCAGAAATCAGACATTCCTGTCTCAGAAATGAAAACTTTACTTGGTATACTCAGAAGAAGATACAAGTAGGAAAAGTTTAGAAAAATACCATTCTGTAATATAAATCTGTCTGGTGTGGGGCTAAATATACAGTCCTGGCCATTTTCAAAGAATGTCAGCATGGGTATTTACCATGGGCACATCTGCATATGATTATACACAGACAGAACATCTTTCTTCACCGAAGGAAGAAAAAGAAAAACCAAAACCAAAAACTGTTATTGTCATCCTTTATATGTATTTTTGTTCCGTATTAAGTGAACGTATGAAAATACTTGCAAAAGCTCAGTAAATATGCACACTTGATATAAAAGAAAAAAATTTTTTTTACATTAATACAGTAACACAAACCTGTGGAAGAAAAAAGGACAATCATCAAGTCATCGCTTTGAAACCTCCAGCAAGCACTGTTAGTACCATATACAGCCAAATACCGAATGGTGTAAGTGACACTACAGAGAACAGAGAGTGACATAAAAAGCCAGGATTTACCAGCTAGTCAGTCTACATAAAAGCATACCCTGTGATACGGCAATTACAGAAGTACTTACTACAAGGCGTGTAAGTGGTTTAAAACCAAATGAAAATGCAGCGCTGTAAAGTATGAGAAAAACATGTTAATAGGTACACCTACAGAGAGCAAAACATATACCAGAAGTACATAAGCAAACACTGTTTGCTTAAGACAGCATACTGAACCAAATGAGAAGAAAATCAGGAACTAGTCTATGTAATCTGACTATATAATAAACATGACTAATGCATCTCAGATTTGCTGCTATTACCTCTAATTTACTAGCCAGACTGTCTTTTCTCTAACACATTTAGTATGTGGCAAATCCTTTTAACGGATTTTTTTGGAAGTTTCTCACACAATCAGAAACAGAGAACTCAGATTTTAATTAATATAGCATAGGTGTCATATCTCTTTCACAGAATCGAGCACTGGTAGGAAATTCAAGATGACATCTGGTTGCATGAGATATTTTTGCAGTTCAAACTCTGTACCACTGAAAGTTTTTGGGTCACAGAAATACTTTCTTCTGCATAACAAAGACTTTAAATTTAGGTTTAAAATCTTCCAATATTTGCAGCTAAGAGAAAACATGTTTTGGCCATGGCTTTCAGCAAGCTAAGCTGTTTTGAATTCTGCAGGCTTGGTATGTCATTGCAAAGGCACATCAGATTTGATTACATTGTCGTGTTGCATCCCTCAGCAGTTCATTGACAGACTGCAGGCTCTTGATCCAGTTTTTGTGCCTCTTCTAAGTTTCTCTTTGAAAGCTCCAGGGCCAAACAACTCTTTATACTGACTTATTTTCATGTGAATAAGCTCTTCACCATTTAACTGATTCTTGGACCGTGTTCCATGGAAGACACGGGACAGGATGAGCCAGCTCACCAGTGCCACACAACACTTAAATTTTTCAGTCCTGCCAGCATTTGATCACACTAATTCCAACGCACAAAATCCACATGAAATGTGGAATATGAACCCCCATATCTCAGTTAAACTAGAAGTACGAGTACCACCTTTGGAAAAAGATTCTATTTACAGCTTAATGTCATTTAAATGGTATCTACAGAAAGCAACCCTTCAGCATCCCTGTGTAGAGTGTTTGTATGCTGGTTTGAGGCTAAATGGAATATTTTAATAGAGAAAATTATATCATAAGCTGTGAAAGGAAAACAACGGTGGTGTCTACTTCACTCAGTCTTGCCGAGATGTGTAAGAAAAGAATACAAAACAAAGATTAGACACTCAGGTACAGACACTCTCAGGTTGTCTAGTTTCTTGCCTTCTCCTCTCTGTCAAGTAACCTCACTAACCACTTTATTTCTTACCTCCCTGGCCCATCCTCCAAACTCACCTTTCGCGTAAGGCAAACACCCTGGGGTAAGGCATAGGAGTGGGGAGCAGGTGGAAGGGTGGTTGGGAGCCCCTCCTGGGGTCTCTGATTTTTGGAAGGGGAGTTGTGTTTCTGTATTACCTTTAACTTGTATATTTCTGTAAATATTCCTGTCTATAGTGTATATATCTGCTTGTACATTGTGCTGAGCTGTAAACAGAGCTTCAGTCCTTAACTTCCAGTTGGCTGAGTCTAGTCTGGGTGATTTTACAAAGTGTGGGGGAGCAGGGAACTCCCAAACCATCACAGATACTCACACCAGCTTCCTCTATTTATTAGCAACAGTTCATAGAGAGATTTTTCTTCAAAAAGCACTTTCAATTTTTCTTTGTGCCTGAGTTTTAATCATATCTAAGAGTATGAATGCTGCTTATAAGTCCCTGCTATATGGCCTCAACATGTGACTCTGTAGCTAGGCAATATTGTCACAGTTACGTTAGCATTTTGCACTTACATAACAGGATATTGCTTTGTGTGTTATTATAGATACTCACCTTCATAAAAAATGATTTTGCCAAAGGAAGCTTCAATTAAAAAAAGTTAGTTTCCTTATTTGTATTTAGACAATATAGTCAACCAAGTTATTTTTACTTTACTGTCTGACATTCAGTATTTCCCTTTTAAAAAAATTCTAGTAGTTATGTATTGTTGTGTATTTTGTGCTAGTAACCAAACACTACTCTGAATTAACTTAACTTTTTAAATAAAGAGAAAGCACTTGTAGTCAAACACTGTAACTGGACTACCATCAGCATCATCAAATGTTTAGAATTAGCTTTATAATCTCTGTCCATTCCAATTAAGAGATTTCCTTCAGTTACAAGATGACATTCAGCTATGACTGCCATTCTCAATGAACCAAAAGGTCTACTTAAAGCTCATTTCTTAACAGTGCATTTTCAAGGACTAGGATATTTGTCCTGTTTCATCACCGCCTTTAGTATCCTTGTGCAACCAATGTGTTCTGCTTGCTCTCCTCTTAACTATACTTTCCATTTCATTGTTCTTGAGCTCAACTCTCCTCTTAACTATACTTTCCATTTTCATTACCCTTGAGTTCAACAGCACTTATAAGAAAACAGTAAAAAAAGTTGCAGTAACATATGTAGTATGGCAAAGGAAACTCCTAGGTCTATGTCCCTGTAGTCACATCATCTAATCTCTTCTATAAAATCCCTCTCTTGCTCCTCCTTGAAAGCAGTTAGATTTCTTACCCCCACTGCTGTACTTTAGCCTATTTCTTACACATCTGATTGTTAAAAACCTCTTACTTTCCACCTGCCCATGGTTTCTTTATGTATGTCCATTCTTCTGCCAATATCATAATTCATCTCCTCTCTCTCCATAGCTTTATGGGTCTTTCCATATAAATATATATGAGTTGTCTTCACCTCTGCTGCTGGCTAATAATCAACATGCAGCTTATGCTGGCAGCTTGCCGTTACATTGTCAGTAAGCTTCAGCAGTTAGTCACTTCTGAATTACACTGAGGATTGTAACAGAGAGACATAAGGTTACAACAGCTGCAGAAAAAGAAAGTTACCTCCTTCAGAGTGCCAGAACTGACCCACAGACTAGGATCTTCTTATATCAGTGATAGATTTTTTAATCTTAACATGCAAATTGTCCTTGTCCTTTACTATCAGTGGGAAATGAACAAAGATTAACCCATTCAGGATAATTTGCATCTCATTAGTCAAACTTATTATAAATTTCCACCTCCTGCGTTCCACAATTTTTTAACTGCTCATTGGCACAATATTAATTCAGCGCCAAAAGGACCAAAGTGTATTTGTTCCAAAGACAAAAACCTGTAGATAACTTTCAAAGTAAGTTACTACTCAGTTAGTGGGAAGTGCCTGTCCATATTCATTTTGTGTGTACTGTGACCTGTTTTTATTCTTATTTTTTCAGAAGCTAGATTACAATTTCAGGTCTTAAGGTGCAAATGCAAACATTCAAGACAGTCATGGGCACTCAGGAGAGATAGTACTGCAGAATGATATTTTTAATTATTATTTTCAGAGCAATATCTGTGCATGTGTATGTATATGTACATATACACTGCCAAGCATAAACACTGAGCTGGTAGGCTGCATGTCTCAGATTCATTGTACTTTATGCAATGTAATGATAACATCCGAAATACTTAGTGCTTTGCAAGTCCTGACAAATAACAAGAAAACATGTTTTCTTCCTGCTTCATTAGAGACACTAGTAGTTAATGTTTACAGAATATCAATAATGCAGTTTGCAGTTCTACATAATTAAAGACACCCTGTGTTAATAAAACAACTTGGAAAGAGAAGGCGAAACACAAGACATAAACCCTCTGATGCCTTTGGCCTAATCTTAGATAGGTTTAATTACAATGATGTCGTTGTACTGTACCCTAAAAAAAAAAATATATATTTTTGTCACTTAAACCTATCAAAATATGCACCCATTTATGACACTTGTGAAGAAGAGCAAACAATACAATGGCCCACAAGTGGATACTTACAGTTTATGGATTACTGGAATACACATTTGTAGCAGAAGCTCACAGAAATAGAGGAAGCTTTCTGGTGCAAAGAGCTGAAATCCATTATTTTAAGGATCTTCTGATGAATAAAAGAAGCCAGGAAATTCAGAGACGGAAGTCTTCATACTCCCTTTGACTCTGATACCCATATTAAATAAGTATTTTTTAATGTTTTAAGCAGAACTTTCTATTGATTTCAGAAACAAAACGTGTGTCCAAAAGTGTGAGTGGCTCTTTAAGTAATGAGTTGAGAGAAGTTTACTGAAGTAAAGACAAGCTGCCTTCTGATAACTCTCATAACCCTCAAATCGTACAATAAGTTGTCTGTACATGACCGTGTTCCTGTAAGTTATGTCCTCATTCTCACTTTCCTAATTTCCTCTTACTGTTTCTGACACTCATTTATTATATCTGCATTTTGTTAGCCTTGATCCTACAACTGGATTTTTAAGTCTACCTACTTGCTGCTTGTTATAGGCTTAAAAACTCAGGCTGTGTGATCTTGAGTTAAAAACTCAGTTTCCAGGTCTTTTGTACATTGTCCTGCACAGGTCATTCTCTAATTGGGACCTTTGGCCAATACCACAGCATGCACATGAGCAGGATGGGAGGGTGTGCTGAAGCCACAGAGGACTTTCGGGATTAAAAAGGTTGGGGGTTTTTGTTTGGTTTTTTTTATTTGCCCAAGTAACCTGTCTTATTGACCCACAAAAATAAAACCTTACATTAATGTGAGGTTAGGGATTAAAAAAAAATTCACTCTGCAAATTCTGGCCAAAGCTTCACTCTTCCAAGGCTTAACAAATTTAAAACAAACTTTTCTTAACAAAGCAGGGCACAGAAGTGGGAAGTAGGTGGAAATACATTGGAAAAAATGAACATTTACTAAATACAGAATACTTAGTAGGTACAATTCCATTCTGCACTTATTTTTTGCTAACTACTTAGGCATGAGTAGATCTATGAAAACAATACAGTTTGCATATTGTGGATAATATGCAAATAGAAGAAGAGTGAGAAATGACAGAACTGATGTTTCAGGTCAATGTGAAAAAAAAAAAAAACACAAAAAACCACACCAAAAACCTTTTGAGTCAGTGTATTTAACTTGAGACAACTAGACATCAGATTGCTGTTTCTTTGCAGATAGTTTAAATAGCAGGTGGTTTTCCTCTGAAACATGTTGATCTTTAAAACTTGTTACTGTTGAGAAGAAAAACCTACACATTAATTTGAAAAATATTGCTAAAAAGATTTTGTGATTTCACCCATTTGTAATTTCCTGAAACTATACATGAATGTGGGTCAGATTTAATATTAGGTTTATTTCCCTAAGACTCTGTTTTCATTTTCCTTTCTACAATTTAACACCTGCTGAGGAAGAAAATTGACTTAACTGTAGTTAGAAATTAACAATAAAGTTATGCCTTCCCGCGCTAACTCAGCCCTCCTCATGTGCATAACGCTCATGCTTTCCAAGAAGAGACACAATCATGATGGAATACAAAATTCAGAATAATTAATCTACACCACAGGTAATGCTACATATCTTGTACTGGTGTTCTCAACATAAGAAAGATCAAGGGATTAGAGATTTGACAGTGGGAAGAGTAGCCTGTAATTTGGGCTGCTGCTCCTTCAGCTTTAGCCCAAACTTGCGTAAGGCTTTGAAAGCTACTTCTGTACTATCTCCAGCACTATCCCATAGCCCTGTTTGTATAACAATGAAGATGCTCTGTTTCACCTTAGAGGGGCACATCCAACAACTCTTCTGTGTACTGAGTCTTGAAACTGGATGCAGAGTATATAAAATGCTTATCCCATTCCGGGAAGAAGCACAGCAATTAACCTTAAGTTCACACCGTCACATTCAGTGAAAATTTAGTATAAATGTTGGGGTCTTTTTCCTTTGTACTGATCCATCAATATTGCTGGGAAGTCAGCAAGATTTTTAGTGATCTGCCACACAAGTAATACTGGATGAATCCATAAAAGAGAAGCTCACTTTTTTTTATTGGATTTTTTTTTTCCCTTTATGTTCCAAGATTTCCCTGAATGAATTCGAGTAAGCAGTTGTATTATGCTAGTGCTTTCTTTTACAACACAATCTCCTATCAAATACAAATCGCAGCAGCATCCATTAGCACAGTTAGAAATTTCCAAGGGTAACTCCAAGGCATTTCTGTCAGCTACTGAATAAAAAAAAAAAAAAACAAAAAAAAAAATCAAACCACACACACCACACATCATGGATGTCTTTGGGGCTATTTACATGAACATAAGACTTATATGAAGAAATAAAGTCCACAAACAGATAATGAGCAACAGAAAGTAGAAGGTTTTGTTGGAAAAATGTGTAATACCCAGAGCATATACTCTCATTAAGATGCTTTTATGTTACAATGCTTAGTTATTTTATATCCTTGAAACAAAGCCCATATGTTAACAATATGATACTCAAGAATTTATTGGTAAATGAACATCTACTATCAGAGGCTTTGTACTCTCCTCGTGCTTCCATCAGTGAAATGACTGAGAAGAATATTACTTTTGAGG
>VWZE01012534.1:156987-214124 GCA_013396675.1 Eubucco bourcierii | reverse complement strand
GGGGGGAAATTTTTTTTGCTCAAAAGAACTAGATTGGTGTTATAAAAAAAATCAAGACTTTAGTGTTTGAACTGAAACTGTGGAAACACTGCTAATTCAGAGGGTGATGTGAAATTTCTTTGTGAAAGACTTTTAACTCCTGCTTCTTTTACAAATTAAGAAACCTCAACAGCTGCTACAATGATGCAAATCCTAGATTTTTCTATATAATCACTATATAACCACTAACCAACACTGCTGCATGCAGTGACATGCATTCACTCAAAAACAATTTGATGCTTTGGTGATGTGGACTATAAAAAGAACATTCAGATGAGCTGCTGAATAACACAGAAATATGTAGACTTTCTGATATAGATGATCTATAGATACAAATCATTTAGATTTATAGAACTACATGATCTTTGAGGTCCCTTCCAACCTAAACCATTCTAGGATACATAGAAAACCAGAGCACAGAACACAGATCTTCAGCAAATCATTTCATCTCACCCAGTTTTCCAGACTGTAAAAGTACTGATCTTTACCTGTGTGGTTTGCTGGTTTTTTGGGGTTTGTTTGTTTGTTTTACTTTAGAGTTAGTTACTGCTACAACAGTATAATATACTCAAATACAAAACATAAGTGATTAATGAAGTCACACTTATCTATCATGGTGGAGTTTATTTACATACTCTTTTTATGTCCCCTAAACACTCATTCTTTATTGCTGGGAAGTAATATTTAGCATTCTTAAGAGAAAGATGAGAGGGAAGAAATGAAAACTGCTGGAGTTGATCCATTGAATCAAAATATATCAAGATACCCAAGAAACACATTTAACAGTGAGGTCAGGCCTAGAAAACTGCAAAACACTGACTGTTTCATGTGGGCCAAAGATAATCTAATGAAATTGTGTTTGAGCAATGTTCTATTTCTAAATGAATGTTACAGTTTTGATACTGATGACCACTATAGAAACTTAACACTTCTACCCACCTCATTCTTTGCTTTCTTTTTCTCTGCATTTCTTTGATCTCTATAGTTTGCCCTCTCAGCATTCCCTACATGCCATCCAAATATACATTTCTTATACAAATGAGGTGTGCCTTTAGAGAAAACATTTGGGAAGTGCTTTATGGCCACAGATGTCAAAGTACTTTAAGAGGGAAAGCATGTGTTATTAGTGTTCTGATCACGCGGAGCAGGGAAATGAAGCAGGCAGAGGTTAACTGATCAAGTAAAAGCCACACAAGCAAGCCAATTTCACCATCAACAACAGGGTGACAGTATTATGTAACCTAAAACACTAACATCATAGCACTTCTCTTAATTACTTACACAGTTTCACCTCAACACTGCAGCCTGCAAAAGAGGAACGCACCAGAAGAGGATTCACGTATTACTATAGAGGTAGAGACCTGATTTACAACATTCCCCCTACTGAGGCAAGCAGATGTCATGCCCACCTCCCATGATGTAACATGAGCAACTGTGCCATTCCACAGCATCCACCTAGACACAACTGCATCTGGTCTTGTCTTCAGCTTCAGAACAAAAAATGCCCCAAGCCAGCATTAATCACTCTTAGTGCCTGACTAATACCCATAATATTTGTCAAAGTGTTTCCAAGCTTGCAGATTTTCTATGGAAAATACAACTATTCCCCAACAGAGGGTGACTAAAAATTATTTGCTCACTTGAGGTTTCAACTCAGTGAAATTATATAACATCATGGAAACGTAAATATATTAAATAGGAGACAGCCTTCTCTTGATTGTACCCTTATTTGAAGATTAAGTTTTACCAATACTGCAAAAATCTCCTGAAATTCTAATACATGATATCATTGTCATGGAAGGCACATGTCCTGGCTTCCCCAGACATGATCCCATCATCCCACTTCCCTCTGCTGGTGGGGGGAAAAAGTAGAGCACAGGGAGAAGACAAGACTTGCATTTCCCAAATAAAGGAAAGCAAGCTCCTGACTTCACCTAATATGGTCAGGTTTGGCAAAGTGTCATTCTGATTGGTGAATCTCTGTGGTCCAAGGGGCCATCACATTTCAGGCAATCAATAAATAGGCTTTGGGTTTTTGCTTTCATTTTGCTGAGCCCTGCCACATTATGCTCTGCTTTGCCTGAGGATACCAACAGAATTCCCTTTGAGTTTTGGGTACTATCGGATACGATTTTGTGAGTAAATACCTAAAGCCTCTTGTAATCACTAATTGCCTTCTGCCATAAGCAAAAAGGAGCTTCCCACCTCTATCTAGTGGATAAGCAGGATAATAACTGCAAGCAGTGTACTGACCACCAAGAACCTTCTCTTCCTGTTTTAAGGTTTGCGTTTGCTAGTTAACCTCTTAAAGTGTCCCAGTTTTGCCTGTTCCCTGTGTGTCTAAGTTTCCAAACCATGCATTTCAAATCTTGTAAATGAGTTCTCTGGAGAGATTTAATGTTAATAAACAGTTTTCATAGTTATTAACAATCTCTGCCTGGATAGCAATCATAATATGATACATCAGGATTTTCATCTCCACTACATCTTTCAATGTCTTTTTTTCCATAGTAAAGACCATTCACATGAAATGCATGGTGCTAAGGAAAAAAGTTTTTCCTTATGTTACTTTTAATTGGATAATTATAATTTTCAAAACTATACAACTTAACATTGTACTGGGCTTGTTTTGGACAACTTCACGTTGAAGGTTTAAAAACAACATTTGTTACCAAGTCTGAAACAATCTCACTTCCTTCAATTGTATTTGTTCAAATAGGTTGTCAACATTTGATCAAATAGGGTGGTCTTCTTGTCCCTAATCACAAGCAGGAATGACACAAACCAAGCTAAACTTCATTATGTGACTTCAAGTTCTGAGGCCATCTCTGGTTTTGTCTGAGGTAGAAAAAAATTCTTCATAGCAGCTGGTATGGGTCCATGTTTTGGATTTGTGTTGGAGCCTCCAGCACAGGAAGGACATGGAAGTGTTTGAGCAGGTCCAGAGGAGGGCCACAAAGATAATCAGAGGGCTGCAGCAACTCTCCTATGAGGACAGGCTACAAAAGTTGGGGCTCTTCAGCCTGGAGAAGAGAAGGTTTCAAGGAGACCTTAGAGTAGCCTTCCAGTATCTGAAGGGGGCCTACAGGAAGGCTGGGGAGGGATTATTTACAAGGTCTTGCAATGACAGGACAAGGGGCAATGGGTTTAAACTGGTAGAGGGGAGATTTAGACTGGATGTTAGGAGGAAGTTCTTTACAGTGAGGGTGCCAAGACACTGGCACAGGTTGCCCAAGGAGGTTGTGGATGCTCCCTCTCTGGAGGTGTTTTAGCCCAGGTAGGACGTGGCCTTGAGCGAGCTGTACTAGTGGGAGGTGTCCCTGCCTATGGCAGGGGGTTGGAACTAGATTATCTTTGAGGTCCCTTCCAACCCTACCATTCTATGATTCTAGCTGGCATTAGAAGTACCAGGAGCACTGATGCTAAAAGTGAAATCAAGAACAGCATACTTGATAAGAGAAAGTGAGTTTTTGAAAGTTTTGAATGTTATTTTCATTCAAAGCATCTATACAGGCATAGTAAAGGATTAGGAAGTCACTTTTCCTTAAATTGAAATGAGACAAAAAAGAAAGTAAAATAGTATCAGGCTGATATAGACTAAGCTACCATAACAGCTATTCCTTTCTATTGAAGGAAACTTCAGAGTTTAGCACATCTGAACTGAGTACATCGCACTGAAAAAAACAAACAAAAAAATTATACATTGCATAGACACAAAAAGAAAAAAACAACATGGCAACTGCATGTAAAGCTTAGCAACTGTAGCAGCCTTCGTATCCCTCCTACAAAGTCTCATGAAGCTAATACATATCCTGTTATACAGCCATCAGGATAAAAATGCAAGCTTAGAATTCTGACCTGGGGATTTCTAAAGGATGAATTCCCCTTCTCATTTAAGCAGTGCATAGCTGAAAGTTTAGCCCTATGCTGATCTAAATAACCAATGTTGTATTGTTTGGAATTCTGTCACAAATCTGTACAATTCTTTGCCAATTCTTGTTCTTCTCCATGCATGGCATGTCAGGTTGATGAAGGAAGGCTTGTATACTGGGAAAAGATTTTAATTAATTGCAAGATTAAAGTATTGTCATGAAACAGATGAATAGTTCTCATGAGTCCTCACTAGGCTTCCAAAGCAGCAGTGTCAAGTAGCAGCTTTCCCATCTTCAGTGCTTCTGCTAGATTTCTCAGAAAACATGACTGAGCAATGTGTCCTGCCTATACTGCACAGCCAGCAGCCTGTAAACATTATTACACAGGCTGCAAGAAGAATCTTAACCTGGACCTTTTCTCCACGCATCAAGGCAAGAAACAGTACTATAATTGTCATTTAAAGGTATAGCACACTTAAAAATCTCCTTACAAACAAGAATTGAACATAATGTTACAGAAAGTTTCCTCTAGTTACTTTATCATAATTCCTAGAATAAGGCTTCTGCTCACTCCCTTTCTGCATATATGTCCTTTTCTTTAACCTATGTATTTTCATTTTTTGGTTTGTTGGTTTTGTTTGTTTTTGTGGGGTTGGGTTTTGGTTCCCTGCCCCCCCCCATCAACCTATATTATGTGCTTTATTACTAGATGCATAACTTAATTGGATGGCAAAAGGAGATAGATGAGCATTTGTTCCAAAAAAATTGAAATCATCACATCAGCTGTATGACAGAAGATGCTGATGAGAAGGAAGGAGTTTCAGCAGCTGGATGGGAAACAGCAGAGCTGTTAATCACTACTTCATGTTTTTGTCAAGGGGGTCAGGAAGGTTGTATTAGCACCTTCCTTCAATATTTTGGGCTCCAGAAAAATGATATTACCTAGATTTAATAGGTAAGATTTATGTACAACATAAATGGTACCAATGGAACCTAGATTTAAATTTTCCTTTCATTATTTCTAGAAAGGTCAGAGAAGCTTTGTCTGGCTATTTCTGCTAAGTCTATCAGCTGTGAAATAGTTAATAGTGCTTGTGTTAGGATACCTTCAGAGGCAGGCCCAATTTAATGAAGGGGGTAGCACACAGTATCTTTCTCTTGAAGCTACTGTTTCAAGTTGTCTGCATATGCAGGCAGACATCAATGCATCTGCTTAGGTTCATTTGACATTTTGAAGGTTATCTTTCTAACCATAAGGGCTAGAGACTTAATTACTTTTGCAATGAAAGCTTAGATTCTTAAGCACTATTATATGGCACATTCAAAATGAACTATAATTACACAGCAATTTAGGTGACTTCATAATCACACCATACATTGGTCCTCTAAAAGATGCTTAGTGTGTATCTAAGGCTGTAGAAAAATATGAGTGATGTCTTTACGTGCAGGTATGTGCGTGTCCTCCCAAAACACATTAGAAATAGCAAAGGACCACAAAGCTAGCCTACATTTTGCAGTGCACACATACAAGTGCACAAAGCTGAACTTGCAGATCAGAACATCTCCCATGTACATTAACATGGAGGTTAAACTTTGTATTACTGCAGCATTTCCTAAGGTACTGAACAGAAACCGCTTCCGAGATCTGTTCTTCACAATCCTGGCAAGGCTCAAGAGGACCCTTCAGGTGTTTCATGCCAATATTGTAATTGCACAATTAAAATCCTCTCACAAAATAAAACTAATTTCTTCAGCATGTTTCCCAGCTGCTGAGTTTCCAAACTACACCAGAAGACTTTGCCCAGCCTGTCTGCTGGACACCCAAGCCCTCAGGGAACTTTTCTCACTTCTTGTAAAGACCCTTAGGTGCTAACAGTATATCAGCCAAGTGCTAGGGAATGTTGATCACACTCCAGCAATGGGTGTGATCCCACACACACACATCTGATCCCTACCAGCCTCCCCAGGATCACCAATACAGATTACCTAAGCATTCAGAAGACTAGTTCTATGAAGTGCCAACTCCATGGCTCACCAGAAAAAAAAAATATACAGGTTGAGCATACATCACTGTAAAGTTCACTAGAGTTTTGCACAGTCCTCAAGTGTCCTGAAAGTAGAGGAAAGGGAAATTCCCTTTGTAAGGACACTTCTTAACGAAACTGAAACGCTTAGATGTTAATCTGTCTCAGGCAAGTTTCAATCTTATGTCTACATAGCACAATTAGCAAAATATCAAGAAAAAAGGAACAGAGAAGGAATCGCAGCCTTCAACTTCTGCTTGAGGGACACCTTACGTAAGATTTTTTTCCCCACCCCTCAGCATTGATCATGATCAGTGTACAGGTATTGTGTGATGGTTTGGGAGTTAGCTCAAACCAGTACATATTGTGTTTATGATCAAACAAACAAAAAATTTAACATTTACTACACAATTTGAGAGATGTATAATGGGAACAGTTGTACAACCTTATTCTGGGAAGTTTCTAGTGCTCTTGATGGAAGAGGAAACATTATTGATTTTTAAACCTATCACCTCATATTCCCTTCACATTAGCCTAAATGTTCCACAAGGAATCAGGTCTGGTGCTAAGAAGCCACACTTTCCGAGTGTGCTAAATGGATTGCTAGGATCAGCCACACACCTCTTACACAAACCTATAATCTTTCCATTTTACCATTATTATTATGGTAACGTTTTCTAAAAATCAAAATCTAAAGCTCAGCAGGTTTTCAAAAATCCTAAAGATTAAAATAATTTCTCTTAAGTTGAAATACAAGAAAGGATGGGGCAAGAGAGGATAGTTCTTTCCATTGCACGTGCTGTTTCAATCTACGTGAGTAAGGTTCAGTCCTACATTTTTATGCAACAGTGATAAAATTACGACATTAAAATATTGTAAATTAATAAGTAGTGGGTTTCAGTCCATATTTTTAATTAAGTAGATTATAAATAGTATTACATTTGCATATAGCTTTCCTCAACTGGATAGTTACTTCCTCAAATTGGATACCTCTGTAACTTTCCATTAAGATATTTATTATTAGCAAATGAATAGTGCCACATTGTTCTTCACCAGAAGACTGTAAAATTGGATTCTCTTAAACTACATAAATTGTTCACCTTAAGTGAATTGTTACACAGACTTAAGAAACTGTAATTGTATATAAAACTATTCAAATTTTTGCAAGTTGCCAATTCCTGGCTGGACACCAATTTTTTCCTTCTGCTACAAGATTAGCAGAACAATTACACAGCACAAGACAGCCACATAAAAGATTGAGAGTAAGGAGATCAAAAGGAAGCTCACACAAGATAAGATGGAAGGCTTCTAATATTTTGTGTCCTCTGATCATTCACCAGTATTCATAAATCTTTCAAGACTTTTTTCAGCTCCTTTTTCATTTTATGTATTCAATTAATTTCAACAAAGTATGTTCTAAACACTTCACAGGCATTAGGAGGGCACAGGAGTACCGAGCCTGAAGCATCTTCAGTGAGAGGAACATTTCCCCAGGATGTTCCACATGCAAGTGAGGATGTTCAGCATAGATGCTCTTACCATAACTAAGTTAATGTCCAAAGGAAAGTTGTGCCTTTTGGACAACATTCCATAAGCCTGGAAAAGGGCAAGTAAATACCACAAACAGGCTCCAAACAGGTTACCTGTGTGTTTTAGAGGTGTCATTACATTGCTATGGTCATACTCCATGGGCAAAAAGGCAGAGGAGACTTAATTTTTTCTTTCTTTGCAAAATCCCACCTCCCCAAATTCCACAGAAATTGGAGCAGGTGACAGAATAACTAGGGACACATGATATAATCATCTTTGCAGTGGGTGCCAGCCTAATACAAGAAAACTTGTTTTGGACCTGTGCTGAATGAAACTTCAGACACTAATGTTTAAAGAGCATCATGATAAAGCATGATCTGATCATAAGTAAATTCTTTGTATATACTATCATAAGTAGAAAGCAAATAGAAATAGTAGCATATACTGCAGAAGACTCAATTTAAACTACTAAACTATTATGTCATTACAACCTGCTATCTGACTAGATAGTCTTTGGTTTCCCTGTATTATTTTTACGTGGATCAATTTCACAGGCCACACACCTGCCCAAGTGCTGTTCAGAGGATGCTGCAGGGACCAGGCTTGTCCAAGGCCCAAGACTATGTCCACCAGCAAGATGCTCACCCGCACAGTCAGTGTGGGGCAGCTCAGAAACACAGATCCATGCCATGGATCACAAAGCTGCCAGCAGGTATCACCACCTCTGCCCCAAAAACTATCCTCAGCCACCAATATGAGTTAGATAGTCTTCACACTGATGACTTTTTAGGCTTCAAACAATAAAAGTAATTTCAAGCTACTTTCTAATCAGTTTTCTTAAGATAAAATTCTGGAAATTGATTTAAGTAAGATACTAAATTATACAGATTTAATAACTTGACTTATGGCCTAAACACTCCCCAAATTACTTTAGAAGAAAGTTTTGTGAGGAGTATCTCCTCAATGCCAGTAGGTTTAAGAACTGCTGCCTAACAAGGTGTCATACAGGTATATGACAGCAAACATATTACCAGCAGTTCAGATGACTCAGCAGGGCAAGAAGCAAGTGAGAATGGGGAGGCAGCTCTACCAGTGGTGGGAAAATTCTTGTAAAACCTCTTTAAAGCAAGAAAGGTAGGTATCAATTAGCCTTTGGGAGGAATGTATAGCACTGTTACAGATCAAATGAAAGTACCAACTACTTAAGAGAGAGAGAGAACAGACCAACAAAAGCTATTATCTTTGCAGTAATGGGATAAAATTGACATTGCTCTTACGAAGCTACAATCTTCGCCCTAGCAAGGCAGGGGTTTGTATCAGCAATAATGCCTGAACATTTGAATATGATCTCTTCTGATATCAATCTGTAATACGAGATGGATGCTTTTGGGTGTAAGATGATCACCTTATCTTAGGATATCCAGTAGCAGTCATGATCTTGGACTGTAAATTAATAATATCAAGGCCTGCTACTGAAACGGTTTTGTTCAAGTAGAAGCTATCATGATAACACTGGCAACATCTTGTCTGGTCTTTCTCAGCAACCTGGAAATTGACAAACTGATATCAAATGGTAAGAAAACCAAGGGCCACCAAATAAAGAAATCTTCCCCTGGAGCTTCAGGGAATTGAAAAAAAATTCAAGGCCCTGAAAACATAGGGAAAAGGACATGATGCAACCTAGTATGAAATACTGCACACAATTTCCCACCTTTTCCCTGAATCTTACTGGCTGCCTCCTTTTAAACAGGGGCTTTTCCCTGTGGACTTCAAAGTTGAGGATGACAAGGAATGGCCTTTATAACTGCTACAGTAATTTTCTTTACACAAGCCAGGCATATTGCTCAGCTCCTGTAGGACTTCAAAAGGATCAAAAGACAAAAATCCATTATTACTTCTGACAATTTACTAATGAAATCATTACAGGTTTTGCATATGAACAACTACACTGAATCTCTTTTGCATCGGGATAAAGTTTTTTAGAAGGACTTCCTAAAACTAAACTTACAGTCAAGGTAACAGAATCCAGGAATGTTTTCTAAATAATGATCTTTTCCCTGAACATATTTGAAAGTAGTCACTTAAAAATTTCAGTCTTGTAAATCCCTTATACATTTTGTGGATACGTGGAGCAACTGAAACAGGCCATCACCTGGAAATAAAGCTCAAGTGTTTCATCTGAGTTTGCTCTGCATAAAAAGGGTGTGTGGGTTCTGCATTAACATGACTTACTTTTTTCCAATAGTTAAAAGGTCAGCAAACATACAGGATTCTCTGTCTAGTGACACTGAACACCACAAACATCTTTCTCTGAAGATCCAGAATTTACTTGTAAGGTGTCTCTTTTACCAGTGCTCAGTGAACCAGAAACGTTGGTTTAACTGATGGATATCGACAATTTTACAAATGCCCATGATGATGTAGTTTCATAATAGCCCACACTTACGCACATTACTCACTTGCAGCAGCATGCTCCATAACAGCCCTTTGTCTCTTACTCTGTTCCCCTCAGTGAGCTGTAAATCATGTCATTAAACAAGTACTTCCAAAGCACAGCGATCTGTCATGATCCAGTGAAGACACTAGTTATAATGTGGCATTTAATCTGTCAGAGCTTGTGGTGATGCATTTTAGAGCAAGGATCACCGTGTTTTGCTGTCCATAAGTATTCAATGACAGAAGTTAAGTGATAATGGGAATTATTTCCTCAACGCTGTGGATATACATAACCATCACAGAGTTATTCAAGGGGGAAGGCTGTTCTCAAACTTGCTTTCTTCACCATTAAGACTATTTACTTTATTTTTTAAATATATTTGCATCATTTCACATAGATTATAAGGAAACTTGCAACAGGCAAATGTTCCAGATATTTGTCCCATATGAACTTAGTGGTATAATACAGGAAATCATCAAATGCCCTCAAAGGCAACTATGCCAGCAGCAATCTTCCAGAGGCTTTAAGCATCTCATGGTCCTGCCTCTCAAATATTGATGCACATGGGAATGAAACCTGTCACAAGCATCATCCCATTTAGATGGGAACCGAAGAGAGTATGCATTGGAAGAGAAGCATTAAAGGCTCCTTGATTTTCATTTTCTGCTACCTGAATTTCATTTGGGGTTTTTTTTGTTGGTTGGGTTTTGGGGTTTTTGTGGGGGTTTTCTGGGTGCTTTTTTTTTTGTTTTGTTTTGGGTTTTTTGTTGTTGTGGTGGTTTTTGTGTGTGTGGGTTTGGGGGGTTTCTTGTTCTTTTTTTGTTTGTTTTTTTTTATAAAAAATTTAATGCCAAAATAAGCATAAATTACATCTGTTCCATAATATAATCTTAGTGTAACAATGATGTTAAATAACGTTAGGTTACAGTGTATCCAGTTACACTATTTTTACTATTGTTACACTTTAAAACTGCTCTGCACACACTATGTTCTGCTCTGGAAAATGCATAGCTGCTTTTTTATCACGAACCCCGTTGAAGGATAAATCCAAATACTCTGAAGTTATTTTATAAGCAATAATATACACAGTTAGAAATAAAGTGCAGGGAAAAAAAAGGTTTCCATTCATATTATAATTGATATCATGCTTAATTCTGTTCTACAAGCCACTGCAAGGTGTAAAAATGAATATGTACCAAGTATAACAGGAAATCAGGATTTGGGAGGATGTAAGAAATACTAAATGATATTAAATTACTTTTATTTTCAGAACTCTAGACCTATAAAAACTTAGGCACTGTGGAATTAACTTGTAAATACTACATAGTGGCTACAGACTAATGGATCCAGCTAGGACTGATTAATCAATACAGAGTATTCCTTTCAAATAACACTATAAAAATAAAACCCTTCTCAAAGTGATTATAATTGGTTGAATAATTACAGCTACCAAAAACTAAAGCAAAAATAAGCACTACAGATAGATCTTTTATGCTAGACTCTTTAAATGCTGTATTAATGGAGAGTCCATTTTCCCACACAGAACTATAAAGGCACATTTTTAAAAATAGCACCTTCTGAAATTTAGAGGTGCACTAACTTAATTCTGTAGAGTCAGTGAAAAAAAAAATAAAAAATAACTCCCATGTATTCATCCTTGCCAGAGGAATGTCTGAACTTTTATCTTTGTTACTGGAAGTTATTATAAATTTAATTTGGGCAAGAATATAATCATTGGGGGAAAAAAAAATCAGGAATATACTTTGCCATGAACTTCATGCAAATTAGGGTAATTTGAACATTTTTTAAAATTCCACTTTTATTTCGAGGGGTCATAATTTCCACTAATTGGAATGTTCCGATGACCTCAACTGTACTTTCTAAAAAGCAGAAATTGTGGCCAATACTGAATTTGGCAAGTATCTTTTCATTCAAGGAAGAAAAACACCTTTATTTTTGCTATTTTTAAGCTGATGCATTTTATTTCCAAAGTGAAAAATTGAAAACAGTAAATTAGTTCAAATTAAATCTAAATATACATATGTAAGAAGCTGAAAGAAAGCAAAATATAAATTCAATAAATCATTTGAACGAAAATTACATTCTGAGGTTTCTGTATAGATGAAAAAATAGAATCAAAGGTAACTACAAGCAACAATATTTTCAAGTTCTTAATTCAGCTAGTACAACTATTTGTACTGTTTGATTTGGAAGGCTTAATTAGTCATTTTTGCTACTTTTTAATTCCAACGTGTTTATGTTATGTAGTACAGGTGCTTTCTCAAGTGATGTTTTCAATCATCTAATTGTGTTCTATCAGAGCAAATCAAATTGAGAGAAGACCAAAAAAAGCCATATTTGTTTTTCTGGTTCTCATGCCAGCCCATGTTAGGGATTTTTCCATATGACTATTTTAACTCCAGTTCCCACCAGCATCGCACAGTGTATCATTATTTGTACTACTTATTGTATTATTTTATAAACGTTACAAATTATCCAAGCACATAGTACACAGCTGTTACATCAACTCATCTGACTAAATCAGAGGTGCAGTCTTCACATTTTGAAACACATCAACCTTTTCTGCACATAGATAAAACGTATGGCACATGCTGTGGATGTGTGCTGCTGTCCACTTTGACACAGATTAACCAAGGCAAACAGCACCTACATGAAAGTGAAGCATTTATTCTACTCTCTTTCCTCTGGGGGAGGGAGGGGAGAGAAATAAGCATCTTTGGAGGAGCACACAGGTGAGAACAAAATATCAGTAGAACAACCCTCCTGAATGTGTCTTTCTCTCTCCATTGACCACAAGAGGTGCCTCAGCAACCAGTCTCTTTAGATGACTAAAGACAGGTAAGGTGATTCTAACCCTGAGCATCTAAATCAAATCCACTGATTGAAGTTCAGAAAGGTAAATGCAGAAGATAAAATTCAACTTCAAAGAAGTCAGCATTCTCCCAAACCTTGTATAATGGGGTTTTTTTTCTTTTTATTCTGCCCATCCACAAATCAATAGTTATAATACATTTTAAAACATTTTAATAAATATTTCCAAGGCTGCATGGTTTTTATTACATAGAATCAAAGACACTTCACCATTAGAACAGTTCAGCTACATTGTAATTGCCATGGCCATAGATTTCTTTTCAACAAACAGGCCTTTGCCTTGTGTGGATTATTGCCATAGTGTACTTGAAATCTGCAACAAGCATCCACACATGCTGTTCATTTAGATAAAAGAAACCCACTGGCACAGTTTGGATGACTGCTCAGCAATATGTACCTCACGTGGTGTCTTCTAATAGAAAGAGCACTCCACAGTACATACACACATAGCAGGTATAAAATTAGAGACAGACTTGGGCTGAAACACGAGACTATAATCAGAGTTCACACAACTTCAGACATCAGACCTCCACTTCAAGACCTCACAGTCTTCTCCAGTTCTCCATGTATTTGCTGTGA
The DNA here is from genome assembly GCA_013396675.1 of Eubucco bourcierii. Lineage (NCBI taxonomy): Eukaryota > Metazoa > Chordata > Aves > Piciformes > Ramphastidae > Eubucco > Eubucco bourcierii. The sequence goes on along the minus strand of VWZE01012534.1, from coordinate 200,751 downwards.
CAATCTATACTTGGTTATTAGAGAATCTAAGTAGTGACTGCAAGAACTTAGGACATCAATACTGCTTCAGGATTTTATATATATTTTCACGTGCACCAGTGAACAGCACATCTGAACGAATCTCTTCTGTGATTTACCCAGTTCTCAATCTCAAATTTCTAGGCAAACTATTTTTACTTTCTTTTGGATGAACCAGTCAGGCAGTATCAGAAGACTTGCACACAAACTTGTTCTACAAGTCCGTCAAACTCCACAAATACAAATACAGTGGAAGGAAACAGAGACTTAGTTGGAATTTAAAAAAAACCAAACAAACAAAACAAACCCACAAAAAACCAAAACCACAACCCCTCCAAAACATAAACCCACACCAAAAAAAAAAGCAACCTTTGGTATTCTTAATTCAGATATGTCTTCCACAGAAAAGCTTCTCTTGAATTCTGACAGGAATGTCTGGTGCCATGGCTGACAGATAAGAACCATACTGAAATCCCAGACTAGGTATTTCAATTGAGCTACAGGTGCGGCAGTCAGAAGGTAGGTTATATCACTCATCTTCTACCTGTATTAGCTGCAGCATGACATGACATTAAAACCTGAGAGTAAAGGAGCACCAATTTCTTTTGGAGTAAGTGGCAAGAATTCTCTTTGCTACCTACTAGTAAAAGACACATCAGAGTTTCTCTAGTTCATTCCATCATGATTCCCTCCATCCAGGAACAGTGAGCAGACAAAATAACTATTCAGATGGAACATTTAATAGCTACCATTGCAATGCCCTGGGGCAGCTTGTAAGTGAAGACCTCATGAAATCAAAGTGTCCATAAGGAATGTTTTCCCATATGATATCCATCTAATTAACAAAGAGAGGAAGTTCTCATTTGTTACTTAAACCACTTCTGTAACATAAAAGTGAAATTTGAAAAAATACTGTTCTTCAGAGTTTTGGTCTGTAAAGTAATTTTCAAAGACAAGTTTTAAAGAAAAGTCTGCCCTTCATTTCTTCCAGATGCTGCTATTGTCACTTTTTCCTCCCTCTGCCTTTCAGCTATCCATTTGGGATCTCTCAAGTCCTGCAAGTATGCCCCTTGAGTATTTCACTCTGCATGTCAGGTTCTCCTAATATTTTCTCCAAAATAATCAATACACTGTACATTTTTCAGTCCCCAAACAGTTGTTTTTGTGCTGTCATACACCTGTGTTGTCTATACTTAAAAATTCATTCATGGTACTCACAGTTCACCTCATTGCTAGTTCAAGGCTACATTCCTGTATTTTGGCTAGCACAAAGATTCTGTAAACATTTAGATGAGTATCTGCTTAACTTCTGCTTTGAGTATATGTGTCTCATTTGACCCTCAGGATAATTTGAGACTTTGCTCCTTTCTTCTAAGGGCACTGGCTCTTATTGTTAAACTCAGTTATGGGGATTATTTTTTCCTCACTGAAATTTTTGCAGTACAACACTTTTTTTCTAGCCTCTCTCAACTTTTCTTCCACTGATTTTTTTATTTTAAGATGCCTTTTTGTCATTCTCCTCTTGAATTTGGTCGTATTAACAGTTCCTTCTATTTAGCTCCTTCTTCTTAGCCCTCCTCTTTTCCCAGTTAGCTACCTTTTTTTTTTTTTAAAAAAGGCACCAAAACACCAAGAAATCCTAACTATACAATTTCCAATCTTAATCCAGTACGTATCATTTAGACATAGTTAAACAGCCAAAGAGCAGTACAACTTTATTTAACTCTGAGCTCACACAGCTTCATTCACCACTTGGGGCTCACACAGCACTCCTACAGGCTGCCCAGAGGAGTTTTCTTTTAAGACTCTTTTCATTCAAGAAGCATGGAACAGCATATGTTGGTATGGAGGATTAGATTCCTACATGAGGCAACAACTGTAAAAATATTTAGGAACTAATCATGTGATGCACACCTGTGGACAGAAATTGCTCTTCCAGATGCATGTGCTTGTCTATTAAATGCTTCTTTCTTAGTCAGCATACAACCAGATTTAACCTGCATTCATTCCTTCAAAGTATTATTTTTTCCCTTGTGCAGTACACCACCTGACTTAGAGATTCTTTTGCCATACAAAGGACCACTAGAAACTCAAACATTCCTCGGAAATGTGGCCCACCTGTGGGTTTTTTTATGTAGTTATAACACTGATAATATGATATTCATCTAACTCCTGATACAGTACACTTTCTTCCTTGCTCAGAATTACAGGATTCCAATTGATTATTTGGAGGAAGAGAAAAGGTAAAGTCATATTTGGGCTCTCATTGTTTTCCCTCCAGCCATATTTTGCATGTTATCAAGTCTAGCAAACACTGCACCACTCATATGAAGACACAGTTTGTTAAGTACTCATCTCTCTGTTAGAGTCCAGCTACCCTCCAAATTACCTGTTCTGTGTAATTTCCACTGACATATTCCAACTATTTTTAAACTTAGAAATGATTGTTAAAGGAAAAAGTGTCATTTCTGATGTTGTTTCAGCTACTTGCAAACTAAACCTGAAGAGGTTCCTCTACCACTAATGATAAACAATGTGACCTTGGAAACATTTTTGTCATGAGAGTCTTGAAGGTTAGTGCACACATCCTTAAGATCCAAATGATCCTGATAAGCTTTTTCAACATTTATCGCTATTTCAGGTTGCTGTTACAAGTGGGACATTCTAGTTTGTTATTCTGTCTTTTTATCTCTCACATGAATAAATTACAGGGTTCTGCTTCTTATCACAAAAAACATTCCACTGATCATCTGGGGAACACAAAATATTTTTTTCAGTCTATAAATTATTCTTACAGAAACTCTCAGAACTAGTGAGACAGTGAGTTGGTTTTGTTTGGGGCTTTGTGTGTGCTTTTTTTTGACAGCATTTGTCTAAAATAATCACATGTGGTCTATCAAGTTTTAGTTTTGTCATCAGAGCTGTCAGTCTTTCATAAAACATAATTTGAAAAACATATGCAGACACACAATAAACCCTTTGCAGTGTCTTGGCCAATGAGTGTGAATGACGAATATACCTGGCTGCTCTCCTACGGTGTTTTCTTACCATTCATTGGCAGAGAAAGCGATTCCACAGTGGAAGGTTGGAAAATGACCTCTTGTAATGATGAAATTTGCATAAATAAGTGCTGATTGCACAGAACGAATAATGTGCAGTGAGCATCATCACAGTAAGTTGTCTCCTACTGACACAGAGTCTAAGTTAGAAGCGTACAATTATGCAAATCAAACTAATGCCAGTTTCTCATTACTGTCGTGGTTGAGGCAAACACATATCCTCCGTGGACAGCTTGATGCTGGGACACAAGCCAAAATGTTTAGTTTTGCTGACATAGTAACTGAGTCAACAAAAATAGTATATAATAGTAATACATCAGAGGAATCCATACCAGGGCAGACCTGAAACTTAATGGACTGTGAATCTTTTGTCTGCAGAGAGGCCTCTCACTGGTATTGACCCATAGTATGTCTGCTTCCACTCTCGCCGATTTTATAGAAATAGATTACAGAAGCAATTGCTTTTTGGAGCTGAAATGTCTGCAAAACAGTCTATTAGCTCTCCTTATAACAGATGAGATGACATTTATAAATACTTAAATAATGTCACATATCCCACGTTTAAGAACTTCCCAGAATAATTCACAGACTGCTTGTGGTTGCTTGATCTAATGTTTATGTGAAGTCTCATTATGACACCACTGGGATTTTCAAACAATGCTACTTTTCTTTTGCCATTTAAAAAAAAAAATTCAGACAAAAGACTTTTTTTTTTTTTTTAAAAAGGTGCAGCAATTACCATTAATATGAAGGACAGAATTATTAAAATAGCTCCACTCCATGCATTGCTAACCCTTTCGGGCATGTACAACACTGGTACTGTGAGCCACTGAAGAAGAATCTAGTGCTCTAGCACTTCAACTTCCCACCTTCTTTAGTTAAGTAATTACTACTTGTTTGGTCTCATCTGCATATTTGCCTATACTTCCATATACATGCTGGCACATAGTTCAGAAATACCAAGCCAAGAATGAGTTCACAGTTTTAAATGAACACCATCGTTCCAGGCTACCCAATACCATACAGTTGTTGAAGGAGTAAATTCCTGCACTAGAAAACTCTGCATTAAAGGCAATTTCAGAAAGATGACTTTGCTCAAAGACTTTAATCAAAAAAGAAAAAAAAAAAAGTAGAGGGAAAACACACAAACCTCCCAAAAGACATGGAAAGAAACTGTAAACATTTTATACATAACAGTATGAACTAATATCAACTGAAATAACATGAGAGGAGCTCTGTGAGCTCTTCTCCTTAGAAGAGGTACTCCAAAATACCCAGCACAGACTTAACCTTAAATATCAGTTGCAGATAAAGTCCCAAAATAGAGAAATTAGTATTTCCCATTAACAGACAGTTTAGGCACTTCTGAAGGTTCTTCTGGAATAAGACTTGTGCATTGCTATTACCAGTACTGTTGCACTCCTAGTATTATTCACTGAAGAAAGACTTAAGAGACAAAGGAATCTCTCCCGCATTATCCCAGGGTGCCTGCAGAGACTTCATTTTGTTACAGGAAGAAACAGTAATAGGCCCTTCCTTTTGTACATCCTTCTCAAAAAACCATTACCACTTTCAGTAAAGTATATTTGAAGCATTGATGAAGAAAGAAGATAGGCATATCTCTGCATAGTTGCCTTTGGAGGCAACTATGATGATGATGGAAGATGATGATTTGGAAGAACATGATTTTTTTTTAAAGAAATAAGGTAAGTGACTGAAGATTGGACTACTTCCTTGCCAATGAAGTTGAGTTCTTTTTGAGATACTCCTCAAATCACTCAAGTTACACTTTCACCTTTAAAAACACCGTCGTTCTGCTATGGGAATATGTAAGACTGTTTCTAAAATACACATCATAAAATGCAATCTCATGAAATGAAGACACATCAAAAAAAAAAAAAACCAAACCAAAACACCAAAAAAAACCAAACAGCAACAAAAAAAGTCAACTCTTCACAAGCAATCCTTATGTGAACTCAAAATGAACACTGTGCTGTATTATCCAACAAACTGTTAATTCTTTTCTGAAACAAAGGATTTTCAGCAAGAATTTCAGCAGATATTTATTGGTCTATTAACTGATTTTTTTTTTTTTTTTAAACAGTTCCAGTTCCAGGAAAGGACAGCTATAAATGATTATATAAACGTCCATTTCCTCAGCCCTTCTTCAGCTATGAATCCACTATCACAGAGACATCCACAAAACAGACAGCAGCTACCCAAAACTATGGGGTTATTGTAACCAAAACTACTCATCACTCCTTCAAACAGAAATAAACCACAAGTTCAGATGTTGGTTTGGAATATACTACTACACAACCAGTTAAATTTTAAGAAATACTTGTTCTAGAAAGATAAACCAAAATGTGCACCTGTTCATAAAGAAGCAATGTCCCACATAAGGGTGCCCACAATATACACTCACCAAAGAATGGGCGAGGACTCATTCTGTGGAAGCATCCTTTAACTGTGTCCCCTTCTAAAGGCAGAAGATCCAACTGCAGGATCACCTGCTTCCAGGAGAACCAACTCAAAATGTCTCTCTCAAGTGACTCATTTTATGCCCCATGTGATCAGTTTTAATTAGTTGGAGGGTCAAACCCACCACCCCCAGGTGCAGTGTGGTCAGTTTTAATTAGTTGGAGGGCCAAGCCCACCACCTCCAGGTGTAGTGTGGTCAGTTTTAATTAGTTGGAGGGCCAAGCCCACCACCCCCAGGTGCAGTGTGGTCAGTTTTAGTTAGAGGGCCAAACTCACCCAACCATACAAACAGTGTAATAAGGTTTATCACAAACCAAGAGCTAATAAAGTGCAAATAAAAAATTGGTGACAAACTGGTAAAAAAGTTGGAAAGTTAGTTTGATGAAGGCAAGTATTATATGCATTAGCACAATAATTTTAATCATAGGAGATGTGTGTCTGTATTCCCTGACAATTTTTCTAACTGTTGTCAATTTCAAAGAGCTTCCAAAAGATTTTTCTAAATATTTCAGCAAGTCATGTTATTAAGCAAGGAAAAGTACTCTTGAGAAAGAACCAGTATTAAAAGAAACCTTTATATATATTCTAACTGCAGGAAGGGCTTCAAAACTGGTTCTACACTCTCTTAACCCTAAAGACAATCAAAATGCTCTAGGAGAGCAGACTTGAAGGGTTTTGCTTGTGGTTGCAGGTAGGGGCAGTCCATGGTACAGCCAAGTAATCTGTTCCTGCCACCACCTGCTGTTTCACATACCAGTTAGCTTTCTCTCTTATTCACCAGAAAGTGTCCCCAGGGTATTTCTGTTCCTGGACAGCTTCATAACAGAGATTTTATTATGGCAATTTTCACCTGTTTTCAGAAGTTTTGAAGTCTCTTCATTGAACCCATATTTCCCTTATTTTCACACTGTCAATTTAAAACTGGGAAATGTCACCTTGGTTTATAATAGAGCACACATACCACAATTTTCTTATTAGGACACACCTATTGCTTCATTCTTATGGCAAACATTTTCTACTCACGTATTTCAAATCTCTTTTCGGCAGTTCAATGGTATTGAATGGCAAAGAGGATCTCAAAATAAAGATGTCCAGGGATGGATTGGTTGGAGAGAAACCAAAAAGAAATTTGGGTTTACTTAACAGGAAAGTAGCATTTGCAAGGCTTATGGTGGATGCCATATCCACCATAATACTGATTTTTTTCAATACTGGGAAAAAAAAAAAATAAAAGCCTTTCTGATGACTCAAGCTTATACTAGACATGTATAGTTAACTGACTTGTATCTCAATTGTGTCATATTGATCCATCAGTGAATCTGTAATACAGCAGTCTGAAACAGTAAAAAGTAATAGCCACTGAGATGGACAGACACAGCTAAAATGTACTTTCATCAGGACACTTAGTGTAAAGAACTGCAGATTCATGTCAGGCAGGGCATAAGTATCCCCTTCAAAGCTCACTGTTACAAAAACCCGGTGCACAGATGACCTGCCTTCAGAATATATGTTTCTATATCGATTTTCACAGCTTCAGAACAACAGGAAAAGCCAAGTGAAAGTTTCTTGGCAGTACACTAAAAGTAATTTACCTTCTTCTTTTGATTCCATCTCTGTATCTTGCTTTATGGTTCACAGTACAAGTGCTTATTTTAAAAATTCATTTGTGACTCAGAAAGAAAGAACAGAGTTGAAGATCTTTGGGAGTGCAGAGCAAGAAATGAGCCACAAAATGAAATGAAACAAAACAAAAATGCATTAGGATTTAGTAGTAAGTCATTACACAACAAAGTTTCTATTTTAAACACAGAAACATTGGGTGTTCTGATAGTTTATAATATTACAAATCTAACAGCAATATGAAGAGGAAAATATGTTATAAAGATCCTCTTATTGTGAACATGATAACACTGGCTTCTTATGGTCTATGCTCTCACTAATAAAGAAGCTCTTGAAACCTACCTAAAACGGGGAGGGTTGTGCCCACTAAATCCACAATTTTAAGATTTTACAAGGTTATGATCAAGGTCATTGCTTAAGTTATATAAATTCAAGCACCCTTCTCCTGCAGTATAATGCTTCCAGAACCATACATCTATTTTGAAGACTTAGTTTTCCTTCTCTCTTTAAAAACTGAAATTATAATAAAGGAGTGGGCACAGCAGCTACTCACTGTGAAATGTCTACATGTGTCAAAAGGTCCTATCTGCCTCTGCCTTTCCACAACAAAGTCTCTGAAGCTCTGTGTTGGGCAGAGGCAGTCGAGTATTGAGACCTGGGAATTAAATCTGAGCTGCCTGGTAAGAACACTGTTATTCAGGATTCCTTTTTCAAGGAAAAGGATTTCCTTTTTCCAAGTCAGGCAAACACAACCTAATTTGCTACAGTTGCTCTACAGTTTCAAACAGTTATTCATTCTCATGACACTTACTTAATTTGTATTTAATTGTACTTAAGGGGCTTTTTGTGAATTTTTTTTAATAAAAAGATAAAACATACTGTGGATGTCATCAGCCAGCAGAACAACATCTCACGCTGTGACAGCACTGCAGCCTCCCTTAAAGGCTTACAAGAACAAGAATTACTCCAAGTGCTGACACTCTATATACAAGCTTGTCTTTCCCATGCCTGCCACCAGATGCCTGATTTGTTGCAATAGTGGAGCTGGTTATATTTTACAGCTAATAGACTGGTTGACCTCTCTGAGAGGAAGGCTGGCTTTTCAAAAGATGAAATGTTGGAGGGCAGTTTCTCCTAGTAGTTCTTGAAGGATTGTTCAGTGTGTTTCATTTGCCAGCAGCCTTTGCCTTGTGGACCTTAAAGCGCAAATTTAATGCTCCAGAAGAGTGAAAATGCAATTTCTCTTGTAAGGAATACTGTTAATGACAAATTTTCTTTTAAGGTAAGAAGCGTGGGGTTTTCCCTCAGTTCCTGCTAGCAACGGCAGAGAACCATATGTTAAGCTCCTTGTAGGCTTTGCAGGCTAACATTTTTACAGCTCTTCATAAACAGCATTCACAACATTCAAACTCATTACTTCCACTTCTGCTCATCACAGAGATCTACAAAACACATTCAAAAGATGTTCATAGAAATTGAAAGTCATGGCCCTATTGAACTGGAAAAATATCATAGATCCAGCTGAGGTGCTGGTTATGGCCCATCATAGTCTTCCTTGCTTCCTGCTGACACTCCCTCAATTGCCTGTTCCTCAGCTGCTTATTTCCCTTCTCTCTCAAGTTGTTCAGCTGACCCACATATCAAGATGCTGATGCCACAGGCTAACCCACCCAGCTGCAAAGTAAGATGAAATGCCTGAGCCAATCTGATGCCTGGTTGCTGCTGAAGGTGCCTTGCTCTCCTTGCACCCTGCTCCTCCCTTAACCCCTCCTGTCATCCTCTTGCTGCCTGACTAGGCAGGGAGCCAAATCAGCTCAACAAATCAGAAGAAAACTAATCCAATAAACTACCTCAAGTTTTCTGTCATTACAGTAAGCTGCCTCTGCTCACTAAAGGATTCAGAGGACCCTGGACAAGGCAAAAGGCAAGGCCGCAAGCCAGCTGGGGAGGAGTGTGGGGCCTGCCAGTGCAAGAGCTGTTACACTGACTGCTAACATTTGTGTCAAATGATACTTCACTGAAGAGTTTATTTCTTCTCTTTCAGACTTGATCAAAGGTCCAAACAAAACCTAGTGACTTTCCTCAGAACTTTTATTTCTCTAGGGTACTCCAAAACCCTTTTCCTTTTCTAATAACATTCAGTTGTCTGATATCCTGGAGACTTTCAATATTAGAGCACATTCAGCATCTGAGAGCTGGATGAGGAACCATAAGCCCACACCAAAAGCCTCTTGGAGTCATTTCTGGATTTATATATTTTTAAGGCAAGCAGTGATGGTATGGGATGGTTTTTTACCATGTAGTGTACCCTGTACTGCGGAGGAGTCCTCACAGCAACCATTTAAAAAACAATTCGCATATTTGTGCCAAACTAAATTCATGTGATCAATGAAATGAAAGAATATAGCTATTAGTGGGAAAATATTTTCATAAAGTGGCCACTTCCCAATGACCTTTCAGCCTTCACCCCCACGCAGGATTTACGGAGCTAATCCTTCCAGAGCTCATCCAGGAACTCAATAACTAATGGATACTAAAAATCATGGACTCAATAAAGACATTAGTTTTATGGCCCATTACAGTCTTCTTACCGTACATCCTACTGATCTCTCTCCACTCACTGGTGCCAAATTGCAGTTTCTGTCTCCACTCTGCAGGAATTCTCTCCAGCTAACACTCATCCATACAAAAATCTCTTTCTCTGAAGTTGTCAAATCAATTAATGTAATTAAGTTACACTAAAACCAATTGTTTCTGTCATTAGCTGGAAGTTTACTGCTTCCACAATCATACTTCCACAGCTACTTCAACTTAGCCAAAATGAATCCTGCACTGAAATGAATCCAGCTTTTTTATGGGTTTTTTTCTCCTTCTCATTTTCTTATCTTTCCACTTATACCACAAAAAAATTAACTGCATTGGATAGAAGCTACAGCAGAAGATGAGATGATTCATAACAGCCCCATCTGACATGACAAAGATGTGTGGAAATCAGACAGCTGGTCAGACCAGCTGAAGAGCACCCTAAGCCAGGGAAAGGAAAAAAGTTCAAAGGAAGAGAGACGATGACCAGCATGGAACCGCAGCACACCCACAGCACAGCAGCCACTTGGTATGCTGTGGACATTCACAACCCACACCGCCCTTGTCTGCTGCTTTCCCCACTGCACTGACTCAGAAATAAATGACAAAAGTACACACTGAGAAGGACTGTTTGACAGACTTGGATACTTTAAAGCAACGCATGCTCTCTAAAAGAGAGACTTACATAAATTTTTATAAAAGCTTCTTTTGCATATCCACCTAATTTGAATTTCAAGCTGCTCTATATCAAATTCTCTCCCTACAGTGTCTCTCAGTCAAAAAAAAGTCCTAATTTTGACATTAACTCTCTAGTACATTTGCCATCAAACTCAGCTACCCATGGTCTTTCCATTTAAAACACAGAATCCTTTTTAAACAGCTGTGTTATGTGTAGTCTTTAAATAGACTCATTCCACCTAACACATGCTGATCTGGTTAAAGTATACATCCAAACACAAAAAAAAAAAGAGGGGCAAGAGGGGAAATGGAGTATAAGTTTAAGGTGGGAATTTCACTTGTGCAAGGAAACAAGAAAATTGAAATTATAATTTTAATTAAAAGATGACTGAAAGTATCACTTCTGAAGGCATAGGCCTAAAGGTGGTGAAAATACAGACAATGTATATTGGATCATTATATATTACCAACTTCTATATTGAGTCACATAAGCAGGATTATTACCTGGTCTGTGTCATTCAGATAAAGCTTGTGCAGGTCAAGATATAATTTGCAAAAACAAAACAACAAAAAAAAAATAATGCTGGAAAACATCTAATATACCTTGAAAAGGTTAAATGAGGTATAGATATATAGATATAATTTCATTTGCTTCTCTTATCTGGTCTAAAAAATAGTATCTCCATTAAAAGAAAATATCTGACTGATACATATTTTAATAACACTGGTTTCACTGTGGTTGCAGAACAACTCAGAAAATTGTTGGTGTTGTCTACGCTTACTTCTGTGAATAATTACACAAAGATTTAATTTTTATCATGCCATTCAGGCCAGAGGTACCACCAACTTGAGAGTTCAGTGTATAAACAGATGTAAGAACAACCTTTTCAAGAACAGGGTGTACAAGACTGCCTAGTTTTTATACACTTGAAAAAATAAAGTATTAAAGTAGCTAGATATACACAAAAGAAAGCTATTAGGAATTCACTATTTTGGTGGCAAAATATTGCTAATATCCCTCCCTCTCCCTGCCAGCATTCTTCTCCTCTAGGGAGAAAGCAAAGAACACAGAATAAACTCTTTTGCATGGTCTGGGTACTTAGAGACAGCATTTTGTCCTCTGTCCAGTACTTTCCCAGATAACCACACACAAGTATACCTGTGCACTTGCAAATGGAATTTCAGAACAGTTCCTTGAACTTGGAAGTTTGTGAAGTGCATAACCTAGCACTAACAGAAATTGCTGACAATACAATCAACACATTATTACTATGAGAATTAGTGTCAACAGAGCTTGAAGGCTACAGTAGGTGTCCCTTCAATTAAAAATGTTTATTTCCTGCTCTAAAAGTCTCAAGAATCATCCAAGCCTATCAATGCCTACACCCACTGCTATCAGCATGTTGCTAGGAATACTGCATTATTGACATCAGAATGACTTTTTGTAATTTAATATATTATACTCTTCATCACCATCCTCACTCCTGGGATTTCCCTCAGATGATGTATCAAGGTAATGAGCCTACATCTCCACAAACCCATGTTTTTAAGTTAGTTAAATCTTTTAATTTTATTTTTTTTTTTAAGTAAGATAAAGAAAGACTATGAACTACAAATAATGCTGGAAGAATTGAAGCTGCATATTTGTATGATGTGTAGTGCACCATTATTAAATCATTTTTTTGCTGGCCAAGCACTCTGAAGAGATGGTACTATAATCAGGGTAATGTAAGCTGCTATTAATGAAAGAAGCTCTACATTATATTCAAAGCCCAAGCTGGGGGCAGACAGGAAACAGAGACAGACAGAGAGAAACGGAAAAAAATGAAAGAGGAAATAATATTATTCAAATTTTTTTTTCTTTCAAAATAAAACTGACTTGATTACAGAGCTATAATCTTTCTCTTTTGAACTGTTCTGGTAGCCAATGTCTAGACTAAAGGATAATAGAATAAATTAGCAGAGAAAGAGTATCTCAGCCCTATATTGCCTATCCCCTTACTCTGTCCTTTCACTCCTCTCTCTCTACCAGCTTTTGTGCATTCACCTGAATTCTTCCTAACTCATGTTATCACGCTTCAGCTTTAGCTTCCATTAAATTAAGTTATTGTTGCTATTCCCATGGTCCATTACTTTCAGCCTGGTTCCTATGAAGTAATGATGAGGCAGCAGGGAAAAAGAAAATAAGCAATCAAAATTAGAACTGCAGACACATGATTTGCATCAATAAGATCTCTCTTCTTCCTCTTGCTCTCCTGACAACTCTCTGTTATCATGTTATAATACCACTGCATGATGAAAACAAAGTAGACCCAGCTAGCATTCAGGCCATTGAAGTCCCAGAAAACCCTAGCTCCATTCATTTCAGTCTTTCATGGAATTCATATTCATTTCACCCATCTCCTTGCAGAGTTTCCCAACCGTCGCATTGTGACAAAGGGAAGAAATGGGGAGAGGAAAAGGAAAGAACAATTTCAATCTCTTCTACTACTTGTTTATGCCACAGCAAGGCCACAAGAAAGTCTATGGCCTTCTTCTGTTTAGAATATTCACTTAAAACTCTCAACTCTAGGAGCTGAGACACTCCCTAGCAGCATCTCAACTCCAGAAATTGTATGCATTTAACAACTGTCACAGAGAACTGTTACTGCTGTCAGCAGTGTCTGAAACCAAAAGCTCCCACTCTTCCTGGCAAAGTCCAGATCCCTTGGTTACAGAGCTATGATCTCCTAAGCTCCCTTCTATTCAACCAGTCAAGTAGCTATCATAGAATCGTAGAATGGTTTTGGTTGGAAGAGGCCTCAAAAGTCATCTAGTTCCAACCCCCTGCCATAGGCAGGGACACCTCCCACTACAGGTCACTCAAGGCCTCATCCAACCTGGCCTTGGACACCTCCAGGGAGGGAGAAGCCATAACCTCCCTGGGCAACCTGTTCCAGTGTTTCACCACCCTCACTGGAAAAAAACTTCTTCCTAACATCTAGCCTAAATCTCCCCTCTGCCAGTTTAAACCCATTGCCCCTTGTCTTGTCATTACAAGACCTTGTCAATAGTCCCTCCCCAGCCTTCCTGTAGGCCCCCTTCAGATACTGGAAGGCTACTATAAGGTTCCCTGAAAACCTTCTCTTCTCCAAGCTGAAAAGCCCCAACTCTTGTAACCTGTCTTCATAGGAGAGCTGCAGTTCTAATTTTGATTGCTTATTTTCTCTTTCCCTGCTGCTTCATCATTACTTCATAGATTCAATGAGGCCCAGTGTAAGGTCCTGCACCTAGATTGGTGCAATCCCAAGCACAGATCCAGGCTGGGTGGTGAATGGCTGGAGAGCAGCCCTGAGGAAAAGGACCTTGGGGTCTGGGTTGATGAAAACCTCAACGTGAGCCTGNTGGGTTGATGAAAAGCTCAACGTGAGCCTGCAGTGTGCACATGCAGCCCAGACAGCAAACGAGTCCTGGGTTGCATCAAGAGCAGTGTGGCCAGCAGGGCAAGGGAGGGGATTCTGCCCCTTTACTCTGCTCTCATGAGACCCCACCTGGAGTAGTGTGTGCAGTTCTGGAGCCCACAACACAAGGAGGACATCAAACTGTTGGAGAGAGTCCAGAGAAGGGCCACGAAGATGATCAGTGGGCTGGAGCAGCTCTGCTATGAGGATAGGCTGAGAGAGTTGGGGCTCTGCAGCCTGGAGAAGAGAAGGTTTCCAGGAGACCTTGGAGTATCTGAAGGGGGGGGCTACAGGAGGGGTGGAGAGGGACAATTTACAAGATGAGGACTGCTTGGGATTGCACCAACTCAGGTGCAGGACCTTACACTGGGACTCGTTGAATTTCATGAGGTTGGCCTGGGCCCACCTCTCCAGCCTGTCCAGGTCCCTCTGGATGGCATCCCTGCCCTTTAGCTGTCTCTAGAATAGTGTGCAGTCTAAAAGGCAGGTCAAGGCTCCAGGGAGGGAAAATGCCTGAGAAGTCAGATCCTGCATAAGTACACCAATCAATGCCATACTATTTAAAAGAAAGTGACCATTCCTTTTATAAAGGAAAATACATCTTATAGTAAAAAAAGTATAAGCATGTATCTTAAAGCCACTATTTCAAACAGTGAAAACTACATTAAAAGAAGTATTTGATAGATATTCACTATCAATCACATCCCCTGCTTGTTATTTTACATGGTTTCTTGTTCTCTCTGCATCCTATTTCAGGACCTGTCAGACTCCACAGTCATACAGAATTTGTGTACCTACTTAAGAGATTTTACAGAGCTAAATGTTTTTTGCATTTCAGCTTTTGCCTGTTCACTTATATCCTTAACTTCTTGTTGATTTGTACTGATATTTAACAATACATGCTTCTGGATGGCACTATGTCAGATGAAAAATGCTGAAATTATAATGAAGTGGATTTTAAATTGCAGATTCCAGTTTCACAACTTAAGACTATGGTACAAGTCCATTAATTTCAGTGAAGTTGTTCGTGATTTATATCAACATAGGAAAGATCAGGATGGAATCTTACAATATTCTTTTGGGGTCATTATTTTAGGATCTGAAAGATTTTTCAGGATTTTGTCTCTAACATCCATTATAAACAGGCGATCATGACAGAGCTTCAGAACTATGAAGCTGTCTGTAGTCACTTGCGTATCTGTCTTTCAAAACAACCTGACAGCTGCAGAGAGAATGTTTAACTGTTTGACACACGGCACATAAAGTTGGTCAGCTAAATCCATGAACCATGAAACACTGATACCTGTTAAAAGAAGTATGTGCTTCAAATTAATCAGTTGCAATCCCCAATATTGTACTTCATTGTTTTAACACTTTATTAATAAAAGCTTCTAATGCTACTCAGTTCTTCCAAGCAACTAGAAAATGTCATTAGCTGTGTTTTGGCAATGTTCTTTGTCTGATTTCTACAGCTAAGGTGGCAAAAAGGTTATTACAAGTAATAGCAAATTTAAAGTTTTATTAGCAGTAAACTGCAGAAGCTAATGGTGATGCCATTGCTAGATAAAATCATTGTCACAGTTAATTTTGAACTCTTTATTTCAAGTTTAATAATAAGAAACTCAATGGAGAGGATATTACACGGCCCATATCACTCATGAGTGCCGCAGGCCTGAGTAACTTGTTATTTTGCTCATGAGTGAAATAAAATGCAGATTACACTGCCTGCTATCAGGGGCACTGCTTTAACTGAGGGTGCATACGTGTTGATGGAGTACCAAGAAGGTTTGATTTTCTCAGTGTTAGAGGATTGATCTTTGTGGTTTTAACTGTGACTTGTCAAATCTCCTCCCCATTACTGCTGAATTTTTAAGGTTCTTTCTGTTCCTTCCTAGATCTGGAAAAGTGACCAAGTATCTTTGCCCCTTTAGTCTGGAATTAGACAAAACTGCTTCTGTAACATCCCAGTGCCTGATTGATGTACTTATGCAGAAACTGACTTCTCTGCCATTCATTTGCTTCAGAAGAAAACAACATCTGTATCTCAGTCAGACTTAATCATGTATGCCAGCCAACACATACTACATCTCCACCCAATCACAAATAAATAATACCAGATATACCCCTCCTTACCACATATTTTCTCAGAAAATAGGTGTTTCCAAGAAGTGATAGCATGTGGGAATTTCTGTTTGTTCTTTGTTTTTTCAAGTAGATTTCTACTCATCTACTTACTCTACTAATGTACTGGATTACATGGACAACCTTATTCACAATGTCCCCTAGCTTGTCTTGGGAAAGCTATCTTCATGATTACCCAAAATCTGTATTTTTCACTTCTTTCATCCTACACTGTTAGCAAGGAAGGTCTGATTTCCAGTCAGACTGCATTTTCCTAACACTTGCTAAATCTGGCAACTTCTTTTTCTCAGCCAGAAGTACTACTGAATCACAATCCAGTAACTCACCTACCCCTGAAATCAACAGAGTGACTTCTACTGATGTTAGCAGACTTCACATGGGGCCTTGAAATACAAAAGGCTGCAAATTTCCTTTTATTTATGAATATGTAACAGAAAAAAATTCCCTATACCTTTTAATCAGCCATAGTCAGGACTACCACTATTGCACTTCTAGGCAATTGTTGATGGCATTCTTGCAAGCATACTAAAGAATTATTTATCAGCATTCATTATCAGGCTCCATATCCCACACAGAATTGCAGAGAAGTAAAAGCAGCCGTATGTGGCTGAAAGTGTTTGACAAACTGAAATCCTGACAACAGCCAACTGTAAGCACAATGCATTGCCAAGTAAAGATCATCAAACCAGCTTTTTTAATAGTACTTCTAGAGTAGTGTGATGTTCCACTGAAGCTAGTCAGGTGAAAAAGAGACAAAAGCTGCTACCATAACATTGCATTGTTCAAATGTAGACATATTTTGAGGGACTACTTCTGATTCGTTGGCAGTGAGAAAAGAGGTGTGGAGCTAACAATAGTTTGTTTCAGAGTTTTTAACCACACTATTTCTCTAGTCCAACCAAAAGCAGAATTTAGTAACCAAATCCCACACTTTCAGAAAGGTACACAATAGCAGTACTGTAATAGCTACTTTCTAAATCTCTGGAAGCCTATGCTAAGTCACTAAGTAATTAAGTGCAATCAATTCTTGATAGCTAAATATGTCATAAATTTCAATTCAGATTTCTCCTGAATTAACTACTATAAAACCACTTTTACTGAGGAGACTATTTAAAGCCCTGTACTAAAAAGATCGTTTTCTGCAAGCCAGCACATGTGCATTGACCCAGCTAGATCAGTCTTCTAAATAAATCTTACCATTTTCAATGGCATCACACAATCACAGAATCATTGAGGCTCAAAAAGACCCCTGAGATCATCAAGACCAGCCTATAACCTGACACCATGACATCAGCTAAATCATGCCACCAAATACCACATCCAATATTTTCTTAAAGACCTCCAGTGATGACGACTCCACCACCTCTCTGGACAGTCCCTACCATTGCCTAGTCACCCTTTCCATGAGGAAGCTTCCTAATATCAAACATAAACCTCCCCTGGTGCAGCTTCAGACTATGCCCTCCTGTCCTGCCACTAGTGGCCTGGGACAAGAGCCCAACCCCCACCTGACTACATCTTCCTTTTAGGTAGTTCCAGAGTGATAAGATTCCCTCTAAGTCTCCTCTACTACCTTTTGTAGCCATACCACCACGACTCTCTGGTAAATGACTCACATGGTACAGGTACATGCTCATAGTTCCACCCTTCCTAAGGCACACTCCTTAGTGTGCCAAAACAAAGATGGCTCCTTTTTAAAGATTCATTCTTCTAAAAGGAGAGAAGACACTGATAGATTTGAACTCAAAATTTCTTTTCCTTAAAAAAGGGATAGAACAGAGTTTGAGAGGTCAACACAGATTCTTTTTTTTATTATTATTATTATTAAAAAGAGAGAATTTAGTTAGGAAAATAAAATTTAACCCATTGTTGTAAGGTCATTTTACTTTTCGTTGGTGACATGACAACACAAGGGCTCCACGCTTTCAGTGCTTCATTTCTCTTGGGACTTACTGTAGGCTTCAAAAGATAAAAAATCTGTTGTTCAGTAAGCCATTAACAACGTTAAATCATATTGTAGTATAAGTTTCTTTCACGAGTTGACCTCATGAAGAGATTTTAGTTACTTCTTTTAATTTTCTTTACTGTGGCTTTGGTGAATTAGGCTAGGATATTGATTTTGTGGCAATGCTGAAATCATAACGGCTTTTAATTTCAAAGATCACTGTTTGTCTTATATTACATGTCTGTTTCTGAGCAGTTACATGAGAATTTAAGCATTACAACCCTTAAACTTTACATCTGCTTCCCACTTTGAGGTCTAATAAAGCCTTTAAATCTGCTTTTCCTTTCCTTTTTTTTTTTTTTTTTTAACCTCATCTAAGCATGTGCTCGAGAACTACAGATCATTTCCTCTAAGTCCTGACTTGATTCAAAGCACCTGTCATATGCATCTATTCATCACAGAACACGCTGTCCTCTAACTCATGTTTGTAACAGACTCTCGAAACTCCTTTTTTTTTTTTTTTTTTCTTTTATTATTCTGGATACCCAAAGTCAGTCTATCTCAGACATTTCAGCTAAAAAAGGAGGAGAATTGGCCATTATGCAACGAGAAGCTGTTCCATAACCTAAGTTCAAAGAACACTAAACCAATCCCCAGCGTTGTACCGAATGGTTCGGAGTCTTCAAAATACACATGAAATGCTCATCTGAATTTTTCAGCTATCTTTGATCTATACACAATTCAGAAGGCGGATGAGGAGAGAAACACAAAGCAAAGAAAATATCCAGGAAGGATTTATAAATATCACTAGGAAAAATTCAGTGGGCAGTATTCAGCCATTCTGAATCCTATCTCAGCATTAAAAGTAGAAGACAATAATTAATTTTCAGAATTTCTCAAAGTCATTCATAGTATAATCTAAAATCTTTAAAATCATAACCTGAACTCAGAGAATAATTCAAACTAAACATGAAAATACTACCTGGCTTTCACCAAACATTCTTCCTCTTCCTTAGAAATATTTCCTTCTTCTTTTTACAATTTCTCAAACAGCATCAACTCAAATTTTTTAATGGTAGAGATTCTGCTATGTGGAAACATTTTTAAAAGACAAGACATCTAAGAGAAGAAAAAGAAGTCAGAAAAACAAATACAAACTCCACACTGGTAAAAGCACTGAAATTTCTTTTTCTGACAAAGATATTTATTTTCACAAAGTTACTGAACTATTTTTTTCTGTACAAATAAGTCAACAGTGCAAAATAATAAGGAAAAAAAAATGACATTCAGGACCTAGCTTTAAATGTATCAATAAATGAGTGGAATGGTCAGTAACAACAAAAATGTTGAGAAATATCTGAATGTCAGGAGTAAATGCAAAAAGACTTGAAAAAGATGCCGTTTTTACCAGCACAAACAATTGCCTTCAAATGTAAATAAACTCCAGACAAACACATTTACTATTATGCAGTATAATATCTGTAAGCAAGGGTTTAAAACAGATATAACACTCAGAGTTGTCACTGATTTTGGAATGGAAGAATTTTTCTGAAGTTTTTCTGTTTGACAATAACACAAAAAAGCAAGACAATTAAAACATTACAATGACTTACATTAAACATTCATTTGTTGATGGCATCTGTCTTATCTTTCAGTTGTAAATACAAATTATCCCTTGTGGTTACTTTGTAAATATTTTTACATAGCAGAAGACATAAAAAGACAGAGAGCTCTTTTCCCATACTTATATAAAATTATCACAAAATAGATTTCATAGCCAACTACTTCTTCAATCATTGCCCAATTTACTGACTACAGTGAATATTTCATACCATTAAAAACAGGGGAATAAGTTTAAAGGTTTAGATCTATATTTCAGTTAAGCTCAATGTGTATTATAATAACTTTTTTTGCCTGAGGTACTTCCACTCTATAGGAAAAGAAAGTTTATTTTTATTTTTCACTATGATTCTTCTGTATCTTTTTGCATTAATATTGAACATATCTGTCCCAGTTTTCTTCCTACTATTCTGTACTTGCCAGTTTCAGACTAATAACCCAGGATTTGGGGCCGCTAGAGGGTTATATGAGCATTCTACTGAATTTTAAGTCAAGTTAGTCATATGAATCTTAATTATCATGTGGAGGAAACTGATACATCCCTACAAAATCCCTTGTGATAGAAACAAAAAGGAGAAGTCAAAAGAAAATTTTACCAGTTTCAGTTCACAGTTCATGCAGGCTTTTCAGTTTTTGACAGCAAGTACTTTAGTGTTTACTGCCTTATGTTATTCAGATTTGTTTTGAGAAAAACAAATGTACAAAAAATACCCCAAACTGACAATAAAACACCATGCACACACACAAAAAAACCAAACAAACAAACAAAAAAAAAAACCAAAAACAAACAAAAAACCCCCAAAAAAACAGAAAGGTGGGGAAAAGAAAGAATCAGCATCACGTCCATTGAAAAACTGAGGCAGAAAGATTGGGGAATCTCAGTAACAATGCAAATGCACAAAACAGAGCTGCACTCAAAATCCTTGTGTATTTACTCATCCCAGATTTATTCTTACATTTAAACTTGGCCCATTGTTGTATGTCTGGCCAAAATATCCTTGAATCAAGAGGAACAACAGGCTCTCACTTTGCAAAAAAGCCACAGTAGCTTTGTTTCATCTTGTACCGGTTTGAGGCTAATTGGAATGTTTTAATGCGAGAAATTGGAACAGTGGATATAAAATAACGATAATGATGAAGTCTATACCATTCACTTGTTGAAAGGGATAAAAAGCCAATATGTAAACAATTTGTCCCTCTTTGTTCTGGGACACTGCCTCTTTTTGCTTCTCCTTCACTCCACTTTAGTATCTTCCACTAACCTTGGTTAACCAGAAAACAAGTAAGCTTTGCTGGTTGTTTTGGTTTGCATTTGGGAAGGAAGAGAGAGAGACAGAGAGAAGCTTTGAGTCCCTTCTGGGCAGTTTCTTTGTCTGGGAGGAAATCTGGATTTCTGTATTATTTATAATTTGTACAGAACCGTGAATACTTGTAAATATATTGTGTACATATGCTTGTAAATTTTCCTTTGCTGTTAATATAGCTTTATCTTAGTTCCAAGCCATCTGAGCTGGCCTGGTAAATTTCAATAGTGGGGAGGAGGAAAAGTTCCCAACCCAACACACATCTCTAATTTAAATGGCAACTGGATAAAACAAGATGTGCAGAGATTGTAGGAACACTTGGCACATATACACTTTGTTACTGAGTTAAGCAGCAGCTGACAAAAATGCAAAGGTTTCCTGTGTTCTTACAGTGTTTTGCAGTGCAATAATCCCCAGTATTAGACATCTAATTTGTGTACAGTCAGTTGTAATACATCTGCATTACAGAAAACAATAATTTTGCTCTCTGTTGATCAAATAGTTTGTTGGGTTTTCCAGATGCTCTGCCTTCACAGCAACAGGCACTGCTGAATTCCAGCCTCTCTTAGTCATAAAAGTATTTTTTATTCAATCAGTGGCCCCCAGGTAACATTTGTGGATTGGAATCCTAACAAGTCAGAAGCTGATGGTTGTTATCCAGTCTGGTCATTATCACATCCTTTGTCAAGAGTCAAGAAATCACTGATTCATGCTCTGATTTTCAGGCAGGATTGGTTCTACTCAGACATCAATGATGTCCAATTCTGTGGCAGTTTAAATCACAGGCATCCATCTAATATCCAGAAAAAAACACCCAGTTCTGCTACTAACACAGTCCCTTAAGTGCTGCTCTCTGCAAGGTGTCTAGACCTGGATTCATCTTCAAGTGACTCTCATCTGTGCTCAAATACAGCAGCTGACCTCTTGACAGTGAAATATCAGGGAGTCAGCATAAACGATACTCAGACACTCACTTAGTGAAAACTCAAATCATTTATCAGGACGGTGAGGTCCCTGTACACTGCTGTGAGTCCCAAATGATCCAGTGTCAAGAGGCATCTCTTCTCTGCCCATTCCGAAGGGCGCTTTCAATTACCTTTGACACATACCTCTGCTCCTGCTTGCATCTGAGCTAGATGCCCTTTAAACGTATCATGTCCCTTTTTTCAAAAACAGTTTGCTTTCTAGGCATAACAGTCCCCTAGCATTATTTTTTTTTTTTCCTTAAAGGTCCTCCTGTTTTCAGTTCCCCGTTGCAAGCTTGTTACATTTTTGAATTGCAAGATTTAATAGCTATATATTATGATTTTCCCTCATTTTCATCTGCCAAAGCTAGCAACCTTCACCATTGGGTCTGAACCCTCAGTCTCCTATTAACTACCATATTGAGCTCCATAACGCATTTGGAAATACACTGTCTTAGGGTTGTGACAAACTATTTTCAAGTCAGCAGCTTCTACTAAATTCTTCTTAGTCCTCAGTTCCTACATATTAAACCTAGATGTCTCTCTGCCTAAGCATTTTGATGCCTAAGCACTTTGATGAAACAAAAGAAAGATAATCAAAAACAGAGCTTCCGTGCCAAAATTAACACCTGTTAATATAGAGACATGGGAGACATTGGAGACACAACAGACATAGGAGGCTTGCAGCAGACCCTGGGCTATGGCCAGCTCTGGAGATCCTGAGACCGGAAGGGATCTGTGGACACCACCCAGTGGCAATGCCAGGACAAGGGACAATGGGTTTGGACTGGCAGAAGGAGGTTGAAACTGGATGTTAGGAGGAAGTTCTTTACAGTGAGGGTGGTGAGACACTGGCACAGGTTGCCCAGGGAGGTGTTCAGGACCAGGCTGAATGACACCTTGAGTGACCTGTACTAGTGGGAGGTGTCCCTGCCTATGGCAGGGGGTTGGAACTAGATGATCTCTGAGGTCCCTTCCCACCTTCCCATTCTGTGATTCTGTGATATTCCAAAACCACACAAGAAACCAGTACAGACTGCCAAGTATAGATGTAATGTGTCAGTGTCAAGTGGTATCAACAACCACGCAACTTCTGAATTGACATAGGGACAGACATCATTAGGAGAAAAGAGATGGGGAGCGGAGGCTCTCTCCTTAGCCCAGCCTTCCCACACTGCTCCGTGCACGTGACTGCACTGGACAATCACACAGCCACATGCATTCTTTTGGAGAAAAATAATCTATGTCTCTATTTGAATATTAATTGAAATTGTCAGTCAGTATTCAAATATCATGTGTTGCTGAGATCCAGTTTCAGTTAAGAGAAGTGCAGGTGCTTATTAGGAAAGCAAAATCCTAATAAATATGTTCCAAATGTTTTACTAAGAGGAGATGTTGGAAAGGGCTGTAGCAACCAACACTACTACTTGCGTACACAAAACATTTCTTTCTCTCTAGAACAGAGACAACAGAGTAGAAATTTTCAAAATCCTTCACTGCAGAATCTTCAAGGGAAATACACAGTCACTTTTAATGATCTCATGATCCCTCAAAAGAGAATTAAAACTTGGTCATGTGTACTTCTTGGGTTTGTTTTTTTTTCTAATGTCAACTGCTTATGATTAATATCTTATAACCAATAATAGCATCTATAAAAGTCTGATACATCATTAGAGTAATTTCTAGAACTTATTTATAGAAGAATAATGTAAAGAATAGGATTTTATTTCAAAGATCTTTCCAAATCTGAAAATAGAAAACAAACAACCAACCCTGGTAACATCCAGAAATTACTGGTATACCTGTACAAATACATAACAATACAAATTCACTAATTGAATATAGTAACAATTAGTTTACTAATACATAATTCATATATATTAATATATCATTTCACAAAGCTGTCACATAGTTGTTGTTCCATATATAAGGAAAAAAAAGATAAATAACATAAAAATGGGAAGGACTGGAAGCAAGTGCTGACAGCAAAGGTGCTGCAGATAGCCTTAACTACCAAATCCAGGCACTGGAGATGTGTAAAGAAACCTCAAGCAAAAGACTATTTAAAGAAAGTAATTAAATCCCTTTTAAATGTGTAATTTTTTCATCTACTGAGTTTAGCAATAATTGATAATGCAAAATTTGTACAAACAGAACAAAATAATACAACATTTGGCCAATTTTTAAAGACCACATTTTCCTTTCCATTTCTTTTTTATTTTAACTAAAGCAAACTTCAAGGTGAACTTTAGTCACTCTTCCCATCTTCTCCATTCTCCCCAGAAATTATCAGGTAGAGTAGGGGAAAGCAACTCCTACACCCACAGATATTTTAATGTAGTAGGACTCAAAAGATGTCAAAATAGCATTGAAGTTTCATGAGGAAATGTAAATGTGAACAAGACAAAAATAGTGATTTAAGCTTCAATGGCATGCCAATACCTAGAGATGAGATTGTAGTAGGGTATCATCTTAATGATAGTCCACTAGTCACACATCCTAAATCACAGTATCACAGTATCACCAAGGTTGGAAGAGACCTCAAAGATCATCAAGTCCAACCCAATACCACAGACCTCAAGACTAGACCATGGCACCAAGTGCCACATCCAAATGTGCCTTGAACACCTCCAGGGACGGTGACTCCACCACCTCCCTGGGCAGCCCATTCCAGTAGCCAATGACTCAGTGAAGAATTTTCTCCTCACCTCCAGCCTAAACTTCCCCTGGCATAGTTTGAGACTGTGTCCTCTTGTTCTGGTGCTGGTTGCCTGAGAGAAGAAAGCAACCTCCTCCTGGCTACAACCACCCTTCAGGTAGTTGTAGACAGCAAGAAGGTCTCCCCTGAGCCTCCTCTTCACCAGGCTAAACAATCCCAGCTCACTCAGCCTCTCCTCATAGGGCTTGTGTTCGAGGCCTCTCACCAGCATCTGAACTGCTCACCTTAACTGGACAGACTGCATCAAAAGAAACAGAAATACTAACCTAGCAATAACAATCTGTGCAAAAGAAATACGCACCCAGTCTTCAATGTGGAGAAAGTGCAGGTGCAAATATCAGTGGTAACATTGAAGGCCAAGTTCTTGGTCTTTGTGAAAAGAAAAATCAGACAGATTTGAGCTATTAATCTCCACATGTGGACAACAAGAGCTAAAAAATGGTGGTTATTTCACACAAAGATATGCCCACACTAAGTCCCAGAGAAAGATACTCTTGAATAATTTCAAAGACTTCTTACATGAAAGCATTATTATATTGTTTCAAGCAATGTCATAGAGGTTACTTCTTGGTTCTTCAAATTGATGTCAGGATAGGTCAAGAGAAACAGGCAGATTTAAGATTATGGATTGAACCACAGAATACGCAATAAACCTCTGGGATCCTCATAGGACAGAAATACTATGGATATGTTAAGAAGAGAGCAGGAGTAAGGCTGAGCCAGTCCCTCTGTCTCCAAAAGCTGAAGCCCAGAGTGTATTGACAAATACATATTTCTTTCTGTCTCCTCAGGTACCACTTTCTAATGACCATGATGTATCAAAAAGACCCACACTATCATTCTGTTTTATAAGAGACCAGAGACCAGAACAACCTGAGTCCACTTTTGCATTGTACAGCTCCCTCAACACACCTGAAACCAGGCAGGCTCCTGAGCCACCTTGCTATGCAACAGCAGAACTCTAAATTCAGTTTCACCCAAATGGAAATTTTGGAAAAAAGGAAAATCCTCCCTTTGAAATACTAAGTATAATAAAAGTAACAGCTTGCTTTAAATATTTTAATGGCAAAATGCAATCAATGCCATGACGAAATATTAAAAAAAAAATAAATACCCTAACAAACAAAAATTCTAATCTCTATTCACATGGCAGAAAAAAAGCTGTATCGTTCCCAACCTCTCTAAGTTGACTTACACCCAATGAGAATTTCTTCCCCAATACCATATTTAATGTTATAAAGATGATGACTCTTACTGTATTTTTTCAGAGAGCACCATTTTATAGTTTGTCCAATAAGTTCTTTGGAAAGTCACAGAAAAATCTTAGTACCTCTTCCCAACAACTGTAAACACTTAACAGTTCTGTAAAGAGTCAAAATACCTGTTGCCGTTTTACTTAATGTTAATGGTTCTTGTAGTTTTGTCTTCCTAAACATATTTTTATATACCACAGGCACAATTATTAGAAGAATTAAAAGTCATCTGGCAAGCAGACTTTGAGCCTCATAATTTTGATCCCAAAACATCAGCTCTTGTTTAAGCTTTCATTCTGCAAGCAGATTTAACCGCAAATCTTTCATCCTCTGCATTGAGGTCTTTCACAGCTGACACCAGTAACTTATGCTCCATTTTCAGTCAATTCATATTAGTCACCTTTCCTTAGGTCTTCTTTCATACACACATACACACAGATTCGTAAAGTTCACAGTTCTGATTCATGCCATTAGTATTTTCTAAAGCAGCATTTAATACACTGTCCTGAATGGACCTCAGAAAACACCTCACTTGTATTCTAAAGCGCAACTTCATGACTAAGATTAGAGAGTGAACTGACTGAAAGGTGTCTCTGCAATAATTCAGTTTTTCTGTTAGCCCCAGGCTTATTTCATAGTAATCTCTGTTCTCGTCAGACCCCACCTGGGGTACTGTGTGCAGTTCTGGAGCCCTCAGCACAGGAAGGACATGGAAGTGTTAGAGCGGGTCCAGAGGAGGGCCACAAAGATGATCAGAGGGCTGGAGCAGCTCTCCTATGAGGACAGGCAGAGAGAGTTGGGGCTCTTCAGCCTGGAGAAGAGAAGGCTTCCAGGAGCCCTTAGAGTAGCCTTCCAGTATCTGAAGGGGGCCTACAGGACGGCTGGGGAGGGACTATTTACAAGGTCTTGCAATGACAGGACAAGGGGCAATAGGTTTAAACTGGCAGAGGGAAGATTTAGACTGATTGTTAAGAGGAAGTTCTTTACAGTGAGGGTGGTGAGGCACTGGGACAGGTTGCCCAGAGAGGTTGTGGCTGCTCCTTCCCTGGAGGTGTTCAAGGCCAGGTTGGACGAGGCCTTGAGTAACCTGTACTAGTGGGAGGTGTCCCTGCCTATGGCAGGGAGTTGGAACTAGATGATCCTTGAGGTCCCTTCCAACCTTACCATTCTATGATTCTATGATTCTAAATACTGAACAGGGATATTGAAATATATTCTACAGTCTTACAACCTGTGTGCTTTGTGATGATCGCAGTTGTTGCATCAAAGCAGAGAAAGCTTGTGAAATTTGGAAGGATTTTTTGTGTCTGAAGACAATTCTGGATTAAATACCAAAAATCTATAGGCTCAAGAAGCAGCTCATAAAGCACAATAAACTTCTCTCTGAAGTGCCAGGACTCAGAGTATTGAACTGGAGGTCTCAAATGATTGTTTCTCTTACAGAATTCTTAGTATATCTTGATTGTAGGCTTGAAATAGAAGTGCATTCTGTTGGTTCTTTTTAATTAAAATGTTTTTATAAAAATGAGAGAAAATCACTATTTTACAAATGCTAAGGGAGAGCAAACTATACTTCTGACAGTTTGCCTGTGTTTCAAATGCAAACATCATCAAACTAATAATTAAATATCACATATCTGTAAATTTAGTCACAAAAAAAAAAAAAAAAAAAAAAAAAGTTTGGATTTGTACCATACTAGCAACTTCTGTGAGTTTATTTCAAGTTGTTTTGCCCAGAATGAACAACATTTGCATTGGCAGACCTCATTAATCAAATCACTATGGTCATCCAGTTGTGGAGATGCAGATCTGAGGATCCAAATGTTAACATAAACTATTGCATTGGACAGCAAGAGGTAACATTTTTTGTACAGAAGCAGATGTCTCCAAAAGATAAAACTTCACTTAAATACAGTTGTGTCATTTCCACAACATTTGAAGGTTAAGTGGACACTGTTTTCAACATCCTTAGCAAGAATTGCTCCTCCAGAGTTTTGCTCTCCATATATCTGAACGTAATTCATATCACAACATAATATCAGTTGTAAATCACACAATTTCCGGCAGAACTATGATGAATACACATTCAAATAAAAGAATAAAACGGTGGAGCAATATAGTCCCTGGAATTTAACACTCTGTGGTCAAAAGGTCACATATGTTAAGTTTCTTATTTATATGCCTATTAAAGCTCTGATCTCTGGGAAGCAGGACAGAAGTAATGTGACTCATTTTACAAATAAAGAATGTATTGTTGTTCTGTACATGTTTTGTTTCTGAGTACTTAATGATAACAGTGTATGAAATCCAGGTGACTATAATAAAGGAAAAAAAAAAAAGATCTTCATCAGGAGACATAAAAATTTGTTTCTTCCACTTCTCTAAGTGCTTCATTAAAAGCATAACAAAATACTTATTTTATGAACAAGTCATGCAAATAAATATTTTTCATATTTTTTTCTGACTTCTAGGTACCTCTTGGCTTCCAATGCTACACAAGCTAATGAGATATTTTGACTGGATTTACATCGAACAACAAGCTCATAAAGAAGTGGGAGTTAGGAATTTACATTGCATACTTATATTCAAAATAGTGAATTATTCTCACTCGGGTCATCTGAAACCCATCCAGCACATCTTTATTCACCAGAGGAGCCTCTCCATGACATTCAGCACAAACTACATCGTGGTTTAGTATTTGTCTAAACTATTTGACCTGTGATATAAATATTTGACTGTTCATACTGCACTGAACATCACACAGGAACATAAAACTTACAGACTGACAATTTTCCATCAGAAATGTATTAATATCCCCAACAAGAACTGTTCTTTTAGGAATAATCAAGCAGACACAAGAACTTAATGATCCAGAGTTTAGGGCAGAAAAAATTACCCATAGAGGACAATAAAAGATGGACAGATAACAAGCTATTGAAGATTTCTAAAATGAAACAAACAAAAACAATAAAAAGCTGATCTCTTCTAATAAGTGGAAAGAGTTGTTTGGGAATTTGCGGGTTGGGTGTTCTGGTGTAGGGTTTTTTGACCTCTGGCCTAATATAGTACAATGTCTAGTATTACATGCACCCAAATATCTAAACACCCACATAGACTTGCCACAGTTAAAACTCTTTCCACTGTTCTACTCACAGTTTATTCTGTATCAGTGAGGGACACCAGGATGTGGATTTTATTCTTGTGGTTTTATACCACAGATGTGCATACACTTGGTATGGGGCTTGATAGGACAACATTACCTTGGTTATGGTTTCTCCTTTCTGGTATAACTATATTCCATTTGAGCATACTCCTTTTTAGTTGCAATACAAAGACTTAGTCTTAGTCTTTGTTTCCTTCAGGAGAAGCAGCTGCAAATTCATGCTTGTATTCACTTCTCTCACTGCCAACAAGCAAGTTTCACATTTTACGCATTTAAAATCACCTATAAAGAAGGCACTGAACCACTTTCATCTAAAGGATTACACTTTTCCCAGTGTCTAAAACATATAGCCATTAAAAAGGGCTTTTGATTTTTAATTTTTAATTATATTGAGAATAGCACATAAATCAGTTTGGAAGATACTAAGCAATAAAAAGTACAGGACGAGTAGGAAGATACAACACTACAGTAATGTTACCATTAACATTACTGTACCGATTACTTTCATAAATTTAAACCTGAAATACATCAAACGTAGTTAATGATTGTTCTCTGGACATCAGGAGACAGGCAGTGACACCTCAGTCAACAAATAGGCTCCGAGGAAACAAATAAAATTTAAAAAAAAAAAAAAAAAAAGGACAAGAAGTTGTAAGGAAAAAGA
This sequence comes from Eubucco bourcierii, assembly GCA_013396675.1. Lineage (NCBI taxonomy): Eukaryota > Metazoa > Chordata > Aves > Piciformes > Ramphastidae > Eubucco > Eubucco bourcierii. Next base: position 171,097 of record VWZE01012534.1, on the reverse strand, counting down.
ATGTGAGCATAGACCCTGAAGTCAGAAATGCTGCAAAAGTTTCAGTGCTCACTCTGCCTGTACACCATATAGTTCCTTGCATGTTCTGGTTGTCTTGTCCACATGTTACTGTCTCAGAACAGAGTCCATTTCTTGTCTTGTCTAATACAAGTTAGGGCTGCATTTATTCCTTTACCAATATCCACTAAGAAAACACCATTAATAAAACAAAATTATGTCACTCTTTTGACCTAAGCACCTACCCAAAATTCAAGCTTTAAGACCATATTTCTTTCAAGAGGATGAACAGGCAATAGACAGGGATTTCTTCAGTGCAATCTACAGAAAATTGTATGTTAAAGCCCAATTTTCCTGAACACAACGCAAATCAAGCGGCAGGAGACAGTTTCCTTGTTCACAGCTTCACGCCTCTTTTTAACAAGTACTTTATGTGAAACTCTTCTAGTTTACAGTACAACTGCTTCTTAGGTTGCACCTGGAGCTTCCCTGTTCCTTGCCTGTATGCCTCTTTAGAACATCAGTCCTTTTCTTCCCACGTTCTGACACACAGCTGCAACCAAAGCCCTTCCCCTACCTCTGTATTTAACTTCCAGCCCACTGTAAATTGCAACAAACTCCTCCAACAAAACAGTGAGCACCACTACACATGAACTGAGTTTTTAGGGGCTGTTCCAATATTTTCAAATATCTTTAAACACAAACGCATTTAACTGTTCCCTCAATCAGCTTGAATAGGAGGCTGTTACATTTAGCAGCTGCACCAACATTTCTTCCCATCCTTAACATAACCATGACAATACCACTCCACCATTTCATTCTTTGCTGAACATCATTATTTTGTCTTTTTATTTTCTGCTCTACAAAGAATAGTGCCTTTAGAATGATCCTTTTATATTCATTTTCATAAGTGGAACAATCTTTCAAAAACGACAAGTTTTTTTCTTCTCAGTTTTCTTTCTGTGTTAGATTAGTACACACACATGCTGGAGGCATTTTCTGGGGAACTAGAAATGGTTTGACAGGAATCAGATCATCTCTTACATTGCATATTTTCACAGTCCATCCACCAAATTACTTTAAAACAGTTGGCTGAAAGTAGATTGTCACCATCTATATACTACATAAGTCACACAGCTATCCGGAGAGGCTCTCCATAGGTTTATATAGGTTTATATACTTACACGCTAAGCACCATATCACAACACTAAGAGCTGCTCTCACCTAACAGGTAAGCATCATCCCAAGCCTCATCCATTTGTGGTTAAAAAATTTTCTAAATCTAGCAACGGTGTTTGGTGAGAATCCATAATCTTGCAAAAAGAAAATAATCTTGTTTAAAGCCTTTCACTCTCCGTGTGGAAGCTGGCCAAAAAGACTATTAATGAACATTCTTCAGTTTCATGGGGACTTTCAGAAAGGTCGAACTGGAGCTACGTTATTTATGTTTTCTGGGAAGAAGTATTTAGTGTTTATAAATCCATTTGGATAATAACACTGACTTTAATGGATTGATAGATATATCTTCTAATGTACATTACAAGAACGATCACCTACAGCATAAGAAAAATTTAACATCTCCCTACAGACTAGTTTTATTTGTCTGCTACTTAACAAGACTTTTCAAACCCTCAATAAGTGTAACAGCTTTTCTTAAACGTGTTAACAACCCATGGATGTCAGAAGGGTACTTTCTCTCCGAGCTTTGGGAATCATGCATGTGAAATGGCATCTTCAGTCTTCTGACTTCCTGAATTTCTGATAGGTCTCAAGAGAATGAATCTTTAGTCACTCTTAGATAACACAGAAGGTTTTGGCACCAGTAGCTTTAAAATCCTTGTTACAAAAGTGAGTACCCATGCTAATGACATGGTGCTAATATAGATGACTTGTTTTAGCAGCTACATTAAGACTCAATTCTTTGTGATCTGTATTTTTCGTGGCCACAGAAGTCTCATGAGCTGGCAAATCAGGAAGTTAGAAAACTAGGCTCCAGACGGAGCTTTACAGAGTGCTAAAAGCACCAGACCAGATTAAAGCTTGTCTGAAAAGATGCAGCTCTGCATTCAGGGGCTCTAAGTAAACGGGAAGCCTCTGTAGGAGTTACACCAAGCAGAACACACAGCACTCACTGATTCCGGGCCAGTAGACTACACTGCTTCTTGGGTCTTCATTAACTATAACAAAAGAGGAAACTGAAATCTAAATCTCACATAAAGCTACAGAAATGGATTACATCTTCCCTTTGACCTCAGTGGTGTTGATGGGTTTAAAAGGTCAGGAAGCACACCTATGGGAATAATATTTACATTACAGTAACATAAGGATTATGGATAAGGATCTTCGAATGCCGTATTTAAAATATGAACAAATTTTAGTGGATTTAAATTCCTTTCTACTTTGACATACTGTGGGACTATATCATGGAATGCATGATGCTATCAAATACAAATGGAAATTACAGACAAAACCCACAATGGTAGGCAATAAGAAATACTACATTAATGATTAAGTTTTGTTAAGACGAAAAGAACACAAAGCCCACAGAATTCCCAGTGAAAACACACACAATAAGACCCCCCCAAAAAAAAAATTCTATCAAAACTGGAAACCAAAGAACTCGGTACGAAAATGTATAATCTCTGCTGCCACAACACAAAACTAATACTGACAAGCAATCTATACCAGCAAAGAAACACACTGAAATGCATGTTGCAAATATATGTCAAGAAGGATATAAAGGAATCATCATTTCAAAAAGAGGACCAAATCTCTGCAAGACATTCCAAATTGTTTCTGTGCTAGGAATGACCCTTTCTACATCTGCCAGCAGACCTGACAGCTCCAGTTGCAGGGAAAATACATCTAGCATACAGAAGAATTTTCAGAATCACAGTAATAATCTCTTCACAACTATCAACACCCACAGAATTAACTTTTTGACATCCACACAGACATACCTGTTGGAAATAGGATGTATTTAAAATAGTAATATCGCTAGATATGATTGATTCCATGCTATAAATGTCCTACGACAAATTAGAGGAGCACTGTTAGACACTCAGAACTAAAGAAGTGTGAAGTTTCTTCTGTAATTTGACATGTCTTGGCCACAAGTCCACAATTTAGTTTCTAAGAAAGCAAACACAAACATAATATTGTCTGCATGCCCATCCCTAAGACTCAAACCCTAAGACTCTGAGATGTATGAATCTGAAAAGGGTTTAAATCTCTGTACAAAAACTAATTCTTGGTTTCTGCACAGCTTTCATTATAATAATTATTAATGGTATGGTAACTTGGCTTTCTTTCAGACTTGTATCTTTCTATATTGCTATACATTCATTGCCATAACAATGCTATTGTTATCATGGTCTTAAAGCATATTTTGAGACTTCAAACAAAATCCTAAAACCTGTGACATATTTACAGCACATTTGTCACTCGCAGCAAGTCTCAGAACTTGGCTCCAACAGCTCATTACCTACACATAAACAAAATGTTATTTACCTCTCTCAGGCAAGTAGTCACTAGAACCATTCATCACAATAACAGATTTGCCTCCATTTTCTGAATTGGGAACAGCTTGAAAATGTGCTTATTTTCAAACAAGCTAAAATGAGTATTTTACTATAGGTTTTGGAGGCTTTTTTTAAGCAGATATAATTTCTTCAAGATACTAGTAGCCCATTTCTTGGATGAACTGAAATTAACTGCCACTATTCATAATTTTTTTAATGTGTCAGTCATTAACTAAAGGAGGAAAAAACCCAATCAAACAAAACAGAACCCAAAACCCAAAAATCACAAGACCAAAAACAAGGAAACAAAAAAATTCCACACAAAAAGCCTCAGATTCTTTTAGTTTTCACTATGAATTGCACTGTAAATCCAGATACACATAAAGCAACCTTATTTTCAGTAAGACTCCTCTTTAAGACCATACCTTCTGTCTTATGGTTCCTGTTGTTCCCAAGATAAAAAGCTAGGGAGGGACTTTTTAGGATATCAGGTAGTGACAGGACTACAGGGAATGGAGTAAAGCTGGAGGTGGGGAGATTCAGACTGGAGATGTGAGGAGGAAGTTCTTCACCATTAGAGTGGTGAGAGTCTGGAATGGGTTGCTCAGGGAAGTGATTGAGGCCCCATCCCTGGAGGCGTTTAAGGCCAGGCTGGATGAGGCTCTGGGCAGCCTGATCTAGGGTAGGGTGTCCTTGCCCACGGCAGGGGGGTTGGAACTAGATGATTCTTGAGGTCACTTCCAACCCTGGCTGATTTATGATTCTATGATTCCAACTAATTACCAAGGCAGTCTTGTATAATTCTAGTGTGTGCCAATTCATTTTCACTGCCAAAAGAAGTTTCTGAACAAAGACAAGTCATCTTATTACAAAGGGATATAACAAATACCATAGGTCTTGGTTATAAAGGTACATAAAGGTACATAAAGTACCCTTAAGAGAAATAAGAACATATCAAACAAAATCAGTATTTTATTAATGATTACTTATTATATAGCCTTCTTATTGCTTCAGTTGCACAAAAGCTTCAATTGCACAAAAAACAAACACCAGTCTCTGAAAGAAACTGATACATTTAATGTATTATTACATAGACATTAAAACTTCTTGAGGTGGCACTGTTTCAAATTCCATTAACATACAAGTCTCTTCAAATTAAGACTTTCAAAAATTCTAGGTTATGTATGATCTACCCATACCATGAATTCTTTCTGAGTTCAGTAGGTATTTTGCAAATCTATTATGATTTCTTAATCTATGAAGAACAATTTCAAATCATGGATTGTAAATGCCATTTTTAGGGGGAAAACATATGCAGTCTGGATGGTCACCAAGCTGATTTTGTACAAGCAAATCTGGATAGATGAAAATCCAAGTGCTTGATATCTACCACCATTCCATTAAACCATAGTTTAGCAGAAAGTATGATACAGAAAAGTCATGAGAAGAAACCACAACTTAGAGACATGACATAAGTTTAAATATAAAGACCAGAAAAGCCTTGACAGTAGTGCAGTTCCTCAGGGCAGATTATACTAACAACAGTTACCAATAAAGAAACTAATGAAGGTAATGTAATTTTTTTTTTTTTTTCTTTTTAGGGCAGTCCTAAGCTCTCCCAAAGGAACTCCAAGCTCTTTGATGACTTGTGTAGCACTTTAACCATGAGGCTGTACACCTTGTAACTTGAGTGTACATGCTACACTGCTGTTGAAAGAGGCAGAACTGAAGGCAAAATGTAATGCTGTGAGCATTCCTTTTCAACTGAACATACAAAGTAAAATGTAATAAAATATGTGAACTCTTTCATAATATCCAAGGAAATAAGCATGTGGCTTCATCTCAAAGAACCTAGATCAAACCTTTGTGATACACCGTACAACAGAAATCCTTTACCACTTCCTATGCATATCTCACCCTGTTTGCAGAACATGCTTGTGTAAGTCTTAAAAGGCAAAGCTCACACCAGAACTATAGAAGGACTGAATTTCTTTTAAGAATTGAAGTTTTATCTACTCAGAGATTCTTTAAATGAAGCAGAAGTCAATCTTTCCTCTGTTTGTTTGCGGTGTTCACTTAGCTGAAGATTTACAGCCAAAAAAACATCATGGAAATTATTAAACTGGAACACAGTTGCACTACCGGCACAGGTTGCCCAAGGAGGTTGTGGCTGCTCCCTCCGTGGAGGTGTTCAAGGCCAGGTTGGACACCTGCAGCTGACACCAAGCTGGGGACTGATGTTGCTGGGTTGGAGGGCAGAAGGGCTCTGCAGCGGGACCTCGACTGCCTGGACAGATGGGCAGAGTCCAAGCGGATGGCATTCAACAAATCCAAGTGCCGGGTGCTGCACTTTGGCCACAACAACCCCATGCAGAGCTACAGGCTGGGGTGGGAGTGGCTGGAGAGCAGCCAAACAGAAAGGGATCTGGGGGTGCTGATTGACACCCGCCTGAACATGAGCCAACAGTGTGCCCAGGTGGCCAAGAAGGCCAATGGCATCCTGGCCTGCATCAGGAATAGTGCAGCCAGCAGGAGCAGGGAGGTCATTCTCCCCCTGGACTCTGCACAGGTTAGGNAAGAGGAGGCTCAGGGGAGACCTTCTTGCTGTCTACAACTACCTGAAGGGTGGTTGTAGACAGGAGGAGGTTACCTTCTTCTCTCAGGCAACCAGTGACAGAACAAGAGGACACAGTCTCAAACTATGCCAGGGGAAGTTTAGGCTGGAGGTGAGGAGAAAGTTCTTGACTGAGAGAGTCATTGGCTACTGGAATGGGCTGCCCAGGGAGGTGGTGGAGTCACCGTCCCTGGAGGTGTTCAAAGCGGGTTTGGACATGACACTTGGTGCCATGGTCTAGTCTTGAGGTCTGTGGTATTGGGTTGGACTTGATGATCTTTGAGGTCTCTTCCAACCTTGGTGATACTGAGAAGTGACCATACAGTGAACTATCATCTTCCTGGATATAATTTAGACGGCTGCATAATCATGAAACACTAATACTGATCTGACCAATAAACTAATAAGAAAACCACAAACTGCTTTGTCTTGACTGCTTTTCTCTCTCTTGCTAATTAACTCCAGATAGTTAAATTAAGAGTGCCTAAAACTTTTTAGTGAAGCCAAAAGCTTGATGCATAAAGGTAAGGGTATTTCTTTTCTTGATAGAGTAAAAATACATGTGGAAAAAACATGGAATTTACAGGCAGGTGTGAGGGGAAATGAAAGGTAGCTGCACTATTCAGTGCAGAGAAAATATATATGATGTGTCAACACATGGCAAAGTGTGAAGAATGCATGCCTGCATGTATAAAAATACATACATTCACAGCAATTTACCATTAGAAGTGTCTAACATAGTATCTGTCAGATCCATAAGGACATCCCTGGTTGCTGTAAGGTTTGGTTAAATTTAAAATTCAAATTAATCTGTAAATACGTCCCCGCTCTACAAACTTACTTATTGTAAAGAAGAGAATTAAGAGCCTTATGATTATGTTCTGTGGGACCAATGCTAATGCCATTAAGTATTTCCTGGTTTCCTAGCAGACCAATTTACAGATCTTGCTTAAGCCTTTATCAGTGAGACAAAAGACAGACATGGAGTAATTCCCAAAACCTTTCATTAATTTATTTTTGTAAAAAAAGAATGTTTCTTCATAAATACCAAATGGAATTTCATAATTGGTCCATGCTACTTCCATACACTTTCCAAAATCATATATTTGAATTGTTGAAATATAAAACTTCACATCTCATTGAGATTGGAAATTTGGGAGCGCTGTAATATTGCCTGGAATTCAAGTATATTTTATTATTTTAGGCAGGCAAGGTTTGGAGTTTGGTTCTGTTTCATTGAGTTGTTTTGTTTGACTTTCCTTTCTTATTTCCTGGGACCCTAAAAGACCGACTGCTTGACAGAGGCACTTGGTTCTGGGCAGTTGCTTTCCCTCATTATCTCTGAAGAGGAAAAAAATACCTCTTTTGTTCCCCTTATCGCTTCACTAACTTATCCAAATATTAATTTCTCTTTTAAGGAGAAAAAGACAACTGAAATCATGCAGAAACTATGCCTTTTATATTAAGAAAAACATTATCATCCAGGCAAAGTGCTAAGCACTCAGATAATAAAACAGAATAATTCTATTTCTAGGGTTTTCTATTTCATTTTTTCATTTTCAGCTTAACTTGAGCAATTTAAGACAGACTTTGTGTGATACAGAAGAAACATTTTCTGCACCAGCCTTTGGGATTATGTTACAAATAATTTATCTGCATTCAGTCATGACTTTTATACAACATCATTAGCAAAAAATGAAATAAATGGTGACACCTCAGATGGTGTGAACTGGCAGAGCTCTTCTGACTTCAGTGGCGTTCTGCCAATTTCTACATTGGCTGAGAGTTTGGGTATTAAAGTTATATAATAAAATTAGAAGGAAATAAATTGCAAATTCTCTCTCACTAAACAACGCAGTCTCAAAGAAAACAAAAGTCTCGTATCCAAATAATTTTAAAAGCATGTGATAAAGTATACTTATTTGCCAGTAACTGCACCTGAGATGCACAGCTCCACGACTGGCAAGGTATCAATGTCAGAGGTGGAAAATTTGCATTGTAATAAATGCAATGAGACTTTTCAGTTTGAGAAAGATTTTTAAGAAACTTGATTATGTGATTAATTTTTCCTTTCTTCTTCTGTCCACAATGAAGTGAAAATTCTACACTCCCATGGAACTCGTAATTGTTTTCTTTTCCCATCCATGTCCATATGGTACAACAAGCTTGGATCCAAAACAGTTTCTCATGAGTGCGGATAAATGCCTGATCATTACTTTGAGCATATGGCAACATTTTTTTTTATTGTTCTTCTATTTATAAATACTTTATTATAATTTATTAAATGATATAGAATATATATACAGTCTAGTTCATAGACACAGCAAGCACATGTTCCATGTACCCTGCTTCAGTGAATTGCACAGTGGGTAACAGTCATTACAGTCACCCACAGCAATTGCATCTGTGAATTGTTAAAAATAAAGTGTATTATACAACTTTAATTCCCTATTACATTTTATAGCTGGTTATATAATAATTTTGATTTCCAGTTTTGAAATATTTCAACATCAAGCAAGCATTGTATCTGTTTTCAATACACAAGATGCACAGGAATTCTCCACCAGCTCTGCACCACTTTCCCCCTTTCAGAGCACTTCCCACAGGATAGCAGCTGGCCCAACAACACTGAGTCTTTGTGTAGTAAAGATCCAAGTAGCCAAAGGGTACTAAATCAACATGCCAAAGCCTAGAACACACTCCAAAAGTAAACAAGAAAAAAACCCTTTTGTCACCTGTTCATAAACCAGCCAAGTCCACACTGTTTTTCATTTAAAACTAGATCAGGACTAGGGGTTGGTCAATCCAACCAAATTCCCAAGAGCTTTGGGGTTTCATTTAGGGGCTTTGAGACAATTCAGTGAAACCAAGAAAAGTTTGTTAAATGTAAATGACAGAAGCATCTTATCATAAATCAGAGTGATGGCAATCAGAGCTACTGCATGTCAGTGATGAGGAACTTGCTTTAGCAAAAAAAGACTCTGTGGTTTCTGTACAGTCAATGTAAAGACTCTTGCCTGCACCTTGCAGACTGTCCATTGCTCTCAGCTCATGGTAAAAGGAACCTAGGGCACATAATTAGATGGGTTATTGTTGGGTTGTGCAAGTTGCCCCTCTACACACAAGAATGTGTAGAATTTCATTTAAAGGGGAGCTGTCTAATTTTTTAGAGATTAGGGGAAAGTCAAGAAAAATGGTTAATGGCATTGGTCTGAGAAATGTGATTTTGACACTGCAGGCAAAACTGTCAGCTCATCTGAATAAAAACCATTTACTCTCATGGAGCTCTGGCTATATACACAGCTAGGAAAAGCTGTGTATATATAAATTAACAGTTAATCTGGGAAAATAGCTATCTGGATGAGGAAGTGCTTGTAGAGAAGGTAGACCACTTAAGGTAAACTCTAAATTGTCTGGTTTTAACATAACAAAGTTCATGATCTCTAGCAGTGAGGATCAGACAGTGCTCATGCACTTCCATGTCACTTTTTGCAATAAATTCCATGTGCATGTTAAGCCACAAGAAGGACATTTAACTGTTGGACGTTACAGGCTGCCATTCTGCATCGATACCTAACCAAAGAAGGCTGTAAAAGAACATTTTCTTAGAGGCTCAATCTCACTCATGGCAAAACATCAGAAGCAGAAAACGACCAAAACAGGAATGCAACCGTACCTTTATTTTGGCAGAGTTTGTATAAGTAGTGTTCCTAACAGTGCAAAGACACAAAGTTCCTGCATGGGAAAGCCCGAGCAAAGTTCATCAGAGAAGGTAATAAAGCCTCAGCAGGTAAAACCTATTAGTCAGGTATCATTAGCTAGCATAAAGGACTTTTCAAACCCTCAGCTGCTCTCCACAAAAATGCAATGGCACAGAATCAAACTAAGTAACCTAGGAAGTTATTTTCCACCTCTAATTTCCATATTTACTATTATTTAGTTAAATTCTTCCAAAAGTATATTTCCTTTCCTAATAAAAAATAATTTCTGGAGACATATTACAGATAAGCAACAAAAATGTTGGCAACTCTTACTAATGAGAAGGGGGAAATATGAGTTAGCTCTTTGAAATACTATTTAAAAACAAATAAAACAAAACCAGTTAGTTCTTTCAAAAGCCCACAGCAATTTCAGGGTAGCTGCTGTCATGAAGAGTCAGACAGGCTGTCAGAAAGTAAATGTACCTTCTGGCTGTGAAGATTGCTGGTCCCTAAGGAAGTCATGTTCCAAAAAATATTTAAATTTGAGGGGAAAAAAAAAACTTTTTTTTTTTTTGTCTTTCATTAAAATAGCAATCACTGGGTAAGTCCTTAGCAGTAATAACTCATGTTACTGAATGTCAGAAGCAAAAATCTTCAGATATCAGGACAAGTTTTATAGGGTGAACTTCTCAAAAGCTTAGTTAAATGGTGTGATATCTGCAAGCCAGCACCATTCAGGTTTACACTCGGTGTCTGACATGTTGAAGATTTTATTGCATACAGAACTGGGCAGAGCACATACTAGGAAAAAAAAAAAAAAGAAGTGTAAGAGGCAAGTGGAGAGTGTGGGGAGTGTGTTACCAGATTCTTAGTTCATTTAAGGTTGCGAAAACAGTACTTCAGGCGCCTCTTTCAAGTATGCAGAACCCCTAACTTTTAGCTCAAGCTAGTTATTAGGAACTATCAAATGTAAAAGCTTTGAGAGAGTAACATTTTTTTCTCTTTTCAATATGGGGGTTTGTTTTAAATCTTCATTTCTTGCTATAGTCCACTGCAGTTATTTACACAACTTCTAAATGCACACAATAATGTTACTAGGTAATTACTTTAATAGCTTTACAGTTGGCACAGGAAAGGAGGGGAAATTGTTGTGTACTATGTTCTCAAATTATAACAATTGGTATTGTTACTTAAATATTACCCAAATCATCTGATTTTTGCAAAAAGTTGTGCAACATTCTGACAAGGGTAAGTCCTCCTTTAAGTTCTGTGGGAACCAAAAACCAGGCCAAAATATACCACAGAAATATTACCTCTTTTTGGTACAGAATTCCAGCAACACATAGCTCACATCTTGGCCAAAGCCTGGAAACGCAGAAGAGCATGAAAATGAGAAGTAATGAGGGTGAAGAGGAAGGAAACATTCCAACCTTGTCAAGCCTCAAGAAATGTTAAGTTTGGGTCTAGTTCAAGTTTTGGGTGAAGATTTAACTCAGTTATTATTTTCTTCAAAATGCCTGAGTACCCTCAGGGAGTATTCTCTTCCTAGAGAGTTCTTGGAAAAGCATATTTTTCCAGTGACAAAAGGATCAGCAAATGGACCCTGATGCCAAAAGTTTGAAGTTAAACCACTAACTGAGGCAAGTCTCACTTGCATTTTTGTTCCTCAAAAAGGACTTTTTTCCTTAAAAAAAGATTTCAGGAGATCATGCAGAACTTGTATATTAATGATTTTTTGTATTTCCAAATGAGACAGTTATCTATTATACTACATTTAATGAAGCAAAAAATACGTTTTTTTATGCTTTGATTTCAAAGCCTCTTACACACTGAAGTTATTCCTTTAAAACAGATTTTCCAAAGACATTTACAGCTAGAAATGTGCTGCTGATCCAAAACATCAAGAAAAGGAACAGAGGAAGAGGGAGGATCTCTGAATAATTTAAAGCAGCCTCCTCATTCAAAAGTCATTCTCTTTTTAATCTCTCACACTTTGTAGCCAGAGACTTTATGCTGGGCTCTGGCAGAAAGTCAGGAAACAATATATCTGCAGCTTTAGAGCAGGATGAAAAGAAACAACAAAAAGTACAGTGGGCCCACTACAAGTTCTACTTTTACACAAAGCTTGTTTTCCAGATATTCGTGTGCATCCATAGGTTGAGCCCATTGCTTGAGGATAGAATCTCTCCCCAGCACCTTGCCTCTACCTACACAGGGCATAAGTATGCATGTGTATGCTTACACACATTTTTTTCTGCTAGAACGGATGTCTTTGATTAAACATTGATGTTTATGATATTTTTGATAATTAGTTCTCTTGGAACAAAAATCTCAATGAAAATAAATTATCTGCATCATTAACAAAGACAACAATTAATAATCAATTGAACCATGCCAAAATATCTATATTCAGAGTTTATGAAATCAGGTTTTATTCCAACAAGATCCAAACTTGGTTTCTGCCATAGTCACTTTGCAAAATACTAGACAGGTCCATTTTAAAAGATCTCTTAATGTATCCAATAAGGGAATGGAGGCCACCTGTCTTGAAGGAATACTTTACAAATACCCCTGGGAAGAATCAGATAATCTTGAGTAGAAAAGCTTCCTAAATACCCCCAATTTTGAAGCTGGCTACAGAAAACTCCTCTAGAATTAGTACACTATGTTATCGACTTTTCCAGTTCTTAAGACTAACTACAGCAATTTGGTCAGTCACCTTTCTTCTTTACTCTGAAAAGCATTCTCAAACCTTTGCATATTATTTACCATTTTCAAAGGACTTTATTGTGTTCCCCTACTTCCCCCTTCATTTTCTTCTGTATTCATGGTATCTGTAGATGAAATGCATGTAAGACAAGCAATACCAAAAAAGCAAAATATTTTCTTTTATTTTGACTTAGCACTAAGAATATAGCAACATCCCATCAACACTGAGCTTCCAAGAGACCACTAGCAACCATTTGGTGAACCACAGTGTGAGAGTCACTAAAACCTTCAATAATTGTTATGGAGTTCTGAGCCAGTACAGAAGTGATAAGATACGTTTTTTTTCCCTCGGGAACCTGTTACGTTATTGTCAAAACTCATGCAAAAGTTGTCTAAGAATTGAGGCCACACTTGCAAGGCCTTAACTCAAACTTCCACTTAATGCTTGCAAATAACTTTGGTAAATGGTTGGTTGCAAAGTTTTAAGCACACAAGTCAATTCTGACAGTCAGTGCTCACGATTGTTAACTACTACACTTGCACAGACATCAAAGTGAATGTAAAACAGAGGACTGGATTTCAGATCTGTCCAAGAGTCAATTACATTGTACAGTTAGACAACAGGAAAGAAGTCATAGAATCATAGAATCATAGAATGATAAGGTTGGAAGGGATCTCAAGGATCATCTAGTTCCAACCCCCTGCCATAGGCAGGGACACCTCCCACTAGCACAGCTCACTCAAGGCCTCATCCAATCTGGCCTTGAACACATCCAGGGAGGGAGCATCCACAACCTCCCTGGGCAACCTGTTCCAGTGCCTCACCACCCTTACTGTAAAGAACTTCCTCCTAACATCTAGTCTAAATCTCCCCTCTGCCAGTTTAAGCCCATTGCCCCTTGTCCTGTCATTGCAGGACCTTGTAAATAATCCTTCCCCAGCCTTCCTGTAGGCCCCCTTCAGATACTGGAAGGCTACTATCAGGTCCCCTCGAAGCCTTCTCTTCTCCAGGCTGAAGAGCCCCAACTCTCTCAGCCTGTCCTCATAGGAGAGCTGCTCCAGCCCTCTGATCATCTTTGTGGCCCTCCTCTGGACCTGCTCCAACACCTCCATGTCATACAATTCAAAATACAAAGCAGATAAATGACTGTAGAAAGAAGAAGGAAAATCTGTTTAGATACGAAGGATAGCAAGTACTATCATTTCACAGGTATGTCTACTGTTACTAACCACATATCCTGAAGCTAAGCACTGTAGTTTAAAGAGAGGCCACAAGAGAAAAGCAAACTTGGCAACATGACAAGCCTTCTTTTAAAAAGAAAGTATTTCTGATTGTATGATAAAATCACTATTCACTGGGCGAGTTATCCACTTGTAACATCCTCCTGTTATCATAGCCAGCTGTTGTCTTAGGCACACATGTACATTTTTAGCCTGAAGATTCACGGGAAAAAAGGCTGCATAAATCAGTATAGAAAAGTGCATTAAAGTCACACAACACAAATTCCTGGAGTCATGGTAGACCTTCATCCAAAGTCATAGAATCATAGAATGGTAAGGTTGGAAGG
>VWZE01012534.1:146619-156841 GCA_013396675.1 Eubucco bourcierii | reverse complement strand
TCCTTGAAGCCTTCTCTTCTCCAGGCTGAAGAGCCCCAACTCACACAACACACACTCCTGAAGTCATGGTAGACTCTCATCCAAAGTCACACAACACACTCCTGGAGTCATGGTACACTCTCATCCAAAGCCACACAACACACACTCCTGGAGTCGTGGCAGACTCTCCTTCAAAGTCACACAACACACACTCCTGGAGCCAAAAATAAACTTGCCCATTCTTCAACCACACTCTCACACAGGAACTTCTTTCATTCACTGCTCAATATGACAATTCTCTAGATGTCACATGGAAGTGGAAGAAATGAACTGTACTTCCCAGTGCCACTTTGACTTGGGGGTTCCAAGTCAAAGTGTCTATGGTCATGCTTTTCTTTTCGATCCAAAATCAGAGCAGTGCAAGACTAAACGTTCCATGAGAGTTTTACTAAGCATAATTAGAAAAAACCATATCCATTCACAGGTCCCTCCATGTGCTGTAGCCAAAACAGGTTACAGAAATCTTAAGAAAACGGTTGATATGTCAACCCACAGTTAAACATCACAACAGTAACACTGACTTGAGCTGCAGCCACTCGTGTGTCCTGCATACAAGCAGGATATACCTAAACTTTTATCACTAGGATTTCATGAGTGTGCAGAAAGACCCATTTTTTTTTCCCTTTCAGGGAAATTCCTTGCAACTGGTTTCCTAAAAAGTTGAAAGAAAAGTCCATGGTGTGGTATCTGAGAGCATGATAAAACATTTTATAACTGACAGTACATTACCATTAAACCATCCATACATCAAATATTTATCTTCCCAACCAATTTTTCTCACCACTAAACACCTTTTCTAATCACTAAATACCTTTTCCTTCTAACTTATAATAGGAGTTAAAGTAATTAGAGATCCCTACCAAAACTATTCAGGGTGGAGGGTATATTTTCCTTTCTTTGTCATTAAGGTGAAAAGTCTTTTCTTTGCCCATGTTCCCTTTCCTCTATTAAATTGTCTGAATCTGTTTCCTCTGCTTAATTGTTGATGTTGTTTACCCATGCCTATGCAATTTTCTCATGGAAGTGTTTGACATCAATGAGAACTGCACAGCATTTTCAAGCTAACTAGAATTTTTCTGTGACTACGCCATCCGAGCCAGTTTTGTTTTTCCAGGGTTCGTGCGGTAGCCAACAGCATCAAGTACGAACGGTTGAACTCTTCTCCTAATTATTACACCTGGTTTACTGTTTCCCACGCCTCTCACAAAGCAACAAGGATCTCAGTTGACCATTGATACTTTTAAATTTGCACATAATGTTAATATTGAGTTCTGAAGGGAGTCCTTCCTAAATCTCAGCACACGGTTTTATGTTTAAATAATTAAGCCCCATCTGGATACAAAAAGTAGATACGATATCTCTCAACTGACTGCAAGAAAACTCACTCAGTCAATAGAATATGTCATAAAAGGAGATGACCTTGAAGAAAACAACAACAGATATTTGATGAAGAATTTGAGGAAATGTGTAGTTGTATACTAGCAATGCATTTAAGCAAGAACAAGATTTCACTCAAAAGCTTTAGAGGAAAATATGGTTTTAATTATTTTGCATTTATTAGTTTATAAGCATCCAAGCAAGTGTCTATCCTCTCATATAAAAGCCTCAGAAGGTATGGCATCATACAAGATCAACTCCTATGTATCTAAGAAATATTTAATTAATTTTGGGAGCACCATATAATTTAACATTAGTTTTGGAAGCGGGAAAAGAATAGCAACATACATCAACTTCGCTGTCTCTAATCCTTGTAAATAGTACTGCCAAAATGAATAGCTTCTTGAAGGAGAAGTTTTCCTTTAAAGTAGGTGAGGAAGGCAAATGTCAGCACTATTTTTCAAATTCTGAATTAATCTGAAAGGAAAAAAAAAAAATCCTAAGCTTTTTCCAGTGTCTTGCCTCTTTTTTTTTTCTTTTTTTTCTTTTTTTTTTAATAATGTGGCAGTTCATTAAATTATCTTTTTCTTTTCATGACAGCTCAGGACATTATTTGCAATGATAAAAATAATAGACATGATAAAGAATATTTCTTACTAGTATCTTTTCTGTCATATTTCAACTACTAAACCATTCCAGTATTCTGGAATCACTATCAGATTCTCACATGTTTTTAATACAGAGAGAGTGGCTGTTTAGGCCAAATCTATAAACAAACAGGAATAAGAGTAATTTTTATAATGTCCAAGGTTTTTTTACAATAAGATTATGCCTTGTTGATTTTTTTTTAAATCATTTTTTTGTGCCTGGCAAAATCAAAAAGACACAAGAGTAACCTAAGTGAGCCCAAACCACAAAAGGTGTCCTTTCTATCACTTGCACTATTTTTGTGCAAGTTGGTATGAAAACCAGTCTTCAGTGATGAGTGAAGCATTGGATCAAAATCTGTAAATTGCACTTTTCTAGGGTGGCACACTCAGCAGCAAAGCCAAAGAAATCCAACAAGATTAAAGGGGAGTGGGGAGGGAATGGGAAAAGGCGGATTTTAATGTAATATATAATGGAAAACATTATCTATCATGTAAAAAATAACTTCCACAAAGCTCACAGTCACTGCATTTGAATCTAATATAAAGCTGAAATGTATCATCAATCACTGTTGTCAGCAATTAGCAGCACAGTTTGGGAAGGGAAACAGCAAGTGCAGCAATGTAGGAATCAAATATTATCACAGAATCATAGAATGGCAAGGTTGGAAGAGACCTCAAGGATCATCTAGTTTCAACCCCCTGCCATAGTATCTTGGTATTTAACTAGCTTTAACTAATATATTATATTAACTTGATGATGCTGAATAACAATAAAATCTTCTTGAAGGTGTTCGTTAAACAGAAGACTAGGAAACCTCTAACACTGAATTGGTACAACTGAGACAAGCAAGGCTACTGGTATGTGTAGTGTAATCAGTTACATACATGCTATACCCATAGCAGTCACAAGATGTCACATAGAATTGTGGAATCATAGAATGGTTTTGGTTGGAAGGGACCTCCAAAGGTCATCCAGTTCAATCCCCATGCAATAAGCAAGGACATCCTCCACTAGATCTGGTTGCTCAGACCCTTGTCAAGCCTGACCTTGAATATTTCCAAGGATGGGACCTCAGCTACATCCCTGGGCAGCCTGTCCCAGTGTTCCAGCACCCTCACAGTAAAGAACTTCTCAACATCCAATCTAAATCTACTCTTCTCTAATTTAAAACCATTGCCCCTTGTCTTATCGCTACAGGGCTTTCTAAGCAGTCCCTCTCCAGCCTTCTTTCAGGCCCTCTTCAAGTACTGCAAGGCTGCTATTAGGTCTCCCTGAAGCCTTCTCTTCTCTGGGCAGAACAACCCTGTTCCCTCAGCCTTTCAGCATAACAGAGGTGTTCCAGCCCCAAGTCATCTTCATGGTCCTCCTCTGGATCCATGTCCTTCCTTTGTTGAGGGCTCCAGAGCTGGATGTAGTACCCCAGGTGAGCTCTTACCAGAGCAAAGTGGCGGAACCATCTCTCCGCATCTACTTGCCACACTTACTTGATGCAGCCCAGGATGTGATTTGCCTTCTGGGCTCTAAGTGCACATTGCTAGCTCATGTTCAACTCCTCATCCACCAGAACCTCCCAAGTCCTTCTCCACAGGGCTGCTTCCTATCACCTCATCATACAGTAGGCAGCAACAATCACAGGTAGATAGACAGAACTATGAATTTCAGTTAAAAGTTTCCTAGTAATAACTTATCATTTAAGCTGCACGTGGCAGTGAAATACCCTGATCTGAAGGGTAGTTTTGAGGCTCATCCATTTCTCCTGGCTGTGCCCATACCTCTTGCACAAAATGGCTGCACTAGAGTAGTTGAGGACTATTTCTGTTATTCTCTAAAAAACAAAAACATACAAACTGGAAGTTGAAGGAATTTAAGTATGCAGGGCATTTTGTGGGCACCTGTAACCTGAAATGCAGCAAAAGACTTGAAATGCTTTCACATCATGCATACACTTCCCAAAAGCCATTCCAAACACTACAACTGTGCATAATCAGGCCCACAATTAAGAAATGTAACTAAAGTAGCTGTTACAGACTTATGCAAAGAGTTAACACAGCAAGAGCTAATCTAATACACAAGTTCTTGGGTTTTACATCAATAATGCAATAAAATGTCAGCTCCTTCACTCTTATCCATGACACTTGACCAGATGAATCTCTGTCCTTTTAATCTAAAAGAGTATGTGGCTTTTCAGACCCCTCGTGAAAATCAAGCTACAGATTTTTTTTTCATAGAAGTATAGCTTGTTAACTGTAAAGACATCCACTGAATTTCAAAAGAGCTGTGTATCAAAAAATTAAGAATTAGTATTATTATTTATCAATTTTCTACTTCCATTGAAATGAATATGGTTAAATAACAATATTGGCTAGCCACAGATTTAAGAGCTTAAATACTACCAATTTTAAAAAGAAAACCCCCAATTTTCTGCAAAGACACAACATGAAAGGTAATTTTATTTATGTAATTTTTATTTCATTCTGAAAGCTCGCATGTACTAAAGTCTGTATTTGGAAGAAATTATTGTCTGAATTTTATACATTGTTTGCAATGCTTCCTTTTATTAAATCTCTAAGTGATTCTTCCAGCCACTGCTAGTTGGAAATACTCAAGGGACATTCACTGGAAATGCTACCGGATCATCAAATGCAGATTTGCTGAAATTATTATTAAGTGAAGTATTTTCTCCAGTGTATTTGTTCTATCCACATATCATTTCGTAGTGTACAGATATAAACCAGTAAATCCTGTATTATTAATACTGTTATAAACATCTATTCACAAGATGCATTAACATACTCTTTGGGAATCCACAGCCTCTAGGAACACAAAATGGGCAATAAACAGGAGGAGCTGGAGGCCTCTGTACTTGTACTACAGGGTAAATATGATATAGCAGCCATCACAGAAACCTGGTGGGAACACTGGAGTGTTTCAATTGAAGGGTACCAACTCTTCAGAAGAGATAGGCAAGGTAGAAGAGGTCTCTACATTAGGGCAACTCCATATGAAACTACACAAATTAATGAAAGTGACAATAGGTTTGAGTCATTAAGGGTGAGAATCAGAGTAAAGACAGCAAGGGCAATATAGTGATGTGAGTATGCTTTAAGTCCACACGATCAGGATTAAGAGGTAGATAATTTTTTTTATAAGCAGTTGAGCGATTGCTAGCCCTTGTTCTTGTGGGAGACTTCAACTTCCCAGATGTCTGCTGGAAATACAATACAGCAGCGAGAGAAGAGTCCTGAAGATTCCTGGAGTGTGTAGAGAATAACTTCCTGACACAATTGGTGAGAGAGCTAACCAGGGAAGGTGCCTTCCTGGATCTGCTTCTTGTGAACAGAGAAGAACTAGTGGGGGAAGTAAAGGTTGGAGAATGTCTGGGGCTCAGCTACCATGAGGTGATTCAGTTCTCTATCCTTGGGGAAACAAGGAGAGGGGTTAGTAAAACAGCCACCTTCGACTTCCGGAGGGTAAACTTTGGCATGTTTAGGAGGCTAATTGACAAAGTCCCTTGGGAAGCTATCCTGAATAACATAAGAGTCCAGGAGGGTTGGACTCACTTTAAGATGGAAGTCTTAAAGGCACAAGAGCAGGCTGTGCCTGTGTGTCAAAAGACAAGTTGGAGGAGAAGGCATGCAGCCTGGCTAAATAGGGACCTTTGGCTGGACCTCAAGAACAACAGGAGAGTCTATGGCCTTTGGAAGAGTGGGTATGTCTCTCATGAGGACTATAAAGATATAGAAAAACTATGTAGGGAGAAAATTAGGACAGCCAAAGCACAGCTAGAGCTTAACCTAGCTACAGCTGTTAAAGATAAATAATGTTTCTATAAATTCCTTAACAGCAAAAGGAGGACTAGAGAAAATCTCCATCCTCTATCGAATGCAGAGGGAAACCAAGTGACTAAGGACAAGAAGAAGGCTGAGGTGCTCAACGTCTACTTTGCCTTGGTCTTTAGCACTGGATACAGCAGGGGCCTGGGCACCCAATCTCATGAAGAAGGAGTCAGGGAGGGGAATTGGATTGAGGACACCACATTCATTAAACGAGGAAGTGGTCACTGACCTGCTGCACCACTTAGACGTACACAAGTCTGTAGGACTGGATGGGCTGCACCCAGGGGTGCTGAGGGAGTTGACAGATGTGCTCGCCAAGCCACTTTCCATTATGTAGCAGAAGCCCTCAGATAGCCACTATCTGAGGAGGTGCCAATGGACTGGAGGGTAGCAAATGTAATGCCTATCTACAAGAAGGGCAGAGAGGAAGATCTGGAAAACTACAGACCTGTCAGTCTGACCTCAGTACCAGGGAAGGTCATGGAGCAGGTCATCTCAAATGCCATTGTACGTCATATAGACAACAATCAGGGGATCAGGCCAAGTCAGCATGGATTCATGAGGAGCAGGTCCTGCCTGATCAACCTGATCTCCTTCTATGACAAGATAACTCAGCTTCTGAATGAGGGAAAGGCTGTCCATGTTGCATTACTAGACTTTTGAAAAGTCTTTAATACTGTTCCCCACAAAATTCTTGTAGACAAATTGGCTGCTCATGGCTTGGATGAGCACAGTCTCCTGGATAAAGCACTGGCTGAGCAGGAGGGCCCAGAGAGTGGTGGTCAGTGCAGTAAAATCCAGTTGATGGATGGTCACTAGTGATGTTCCTCAGGGAACTGTGTTGAGACCACTTCTTTTTAACATCTTTATTGATGACCTTGATTCAGACATAGAGTGTCAACAGTAAGTTGGCAGATGACACCAAGTTAGGTGGCAGTGTTGATTTGAATGAGGGTAGAGAGGCTCTTCAGAGGGACTCAGATAGGCTAGATCAATGGGCCAACATTAATGGGATGAGTTTCAACAAAGCCAAATGCAGGTCCTGCACTTGGCTCACAACAACCCTGGGGGTTAGCTTTAGCTAAAAAGGCATTCAGTAACTCCATTTTTCCTGTATCATCCATCACCAGGGCATCAGCAGCAGGCTCACATTTTCCCTTGTCTTCCTTTTCTTCTGATGTCCAGTGACTTTTATATTGATCAGAGTAATTCATGTTTTGCTAGACAACATTTTCCGAAGAAAATATCTGATCATAATTTGAACACATGAAGCATACAGAGATATGACTCCACTTAGTAAGTTGTTTCATGGTACAGTAAGCGCCATTTAACATTTACCTCACTTCAGCTTCCAGTCGATCATCCTAGCTAGACATTTACAATCTTCTACTTTCTTCTGCACACTGAGTCATCTCTAAATCACCTTTTTGGGAAAAAAAAAAAAATTCTACAGCTTTTATCATAGGCATTTTCTTCACTACTGGTATAATCTCAGTAATTCTCTTATGTATCATTGCCTACCTTCATGCCTCTTAAAAGGAAAAAAAAATTGATATAAAACCTATACAGTAGTCTATCAATGCCATCTTACATAGATTAAAAAAATCCTCTTTATTTCCAGTTTCTACTTCTACAGATGACATTAGCTTCTTTACCTCAGTACTGATCTGTGAACTCCCAATTATGCTCATCCACAGTAACATCTCCTTCACCAGAATCCCCAGTTCTCAAATCACCATTCTATCACCTTGTTCTTAGCTATAAACAGCATCAGTTGGGATTAATGAACATTTTGTTTAGAGTATTACACCAGCAAATCATACAGATAACTCCAGATGATTGCCCTCATCAGGCTTATTTCCCAATTTGTCAGCCTTTTTTGCCATCATGTATTTCATTAGCGGTTACAGAACTGAAATACAGACATGGTTTGCGATTTTCAGTTATTCCACCACTGTCAGAATGCCCAAATAATTCATATGGAAACCTGCCTATATGTGTACTAATATGCTTCTGCTATTTAAGTCTTAGTAAAGTCATACGAAATTAGTCATCACGATTAGAAAGCAAGTACTGGCAGCTGTGATCTTTCATTCTTTTATTCTTAATTACCATGTGAGAAACATAAGTACTTATTGGTTTTGTGGCTCTGGTGTACAGTCATATTAATAAAATTGTTTAATTTGGGAGTCCACTAGGTCTTTCCTTCAGTATCTGGTACACGTTTCTCTTTTTGACAGTGTATTTGTTTCCCATTTGCTCCTGAGCATATAATAATCCTTCTCCAAGTTCTGCTTCTGTAAATAAAGCAGAAAATGCAGTTCTGCCTGAAACAGGCATTTTCAGCAGTAAAGTTCTTTGGGCATACATGAGAATAGTCCCAGCATTTCTGCTCATGCCTTCAGTTTCTGTTGTATGCAGATTATTTGTTTCTTTAAAACGAATGTTTGAAAGACAATAAGCAAATAATTAATCTGTAACAACAACTTCATTGCAAAATTCTTTCCAAGGTAGTTAACGTAGAACTAAAAGAAAACATGGGAGATGTCAAGACCAGTTGAGATACAAGAATTTATTCAAGTTAGATTTATATTAATTGTTTAACACAAAAAATAATACAAAATATATTGCTCAACAGCTAGAAATAGTGTACACCAACCCTGCAATTTCACAAGGTATGCAAGTCAACCCATACATGGGCTCCCAATAGGCCAATCTACTCCTACCTTTTCCTACCCCTTGCCTTGTAAAAGCTCCACTGCATATGGCCATGACACTAGTGAAATCTGCTGAAAATTATTTTCCTGAGTTTTTGCCACAGTATTTCTCTGATGGGTCAGTGAGTTGTGATCTAGCCCACTCAGCAGCAGCGTGACCTGTAGAGCAAATGCAGGGCAGTAGCAAGAGCATCCAGCTTTGGAAAATGAGTGATCATCCCTTACCAGTGCAGTCTCAGGTCTGTAAAGTAAAGCTTACTGTAACATTGCATTTGTAAGGAAGTAAAATACTATCTTTTTTTTTTCTTTCTTTTTTTTTTTTTTTAAAGGAACAGCAAAGCTATCTTCTACATAACAAAAAATGCAGGTGAGTTTCAAGAAGAAAGATTAATTTTCTTTAACCCCCTTTGTGGATTCCAAATGAAAGAGGCTATGAAAACTAATGCATTCCACCATGAAGAATTTCCTCCAAGCTATGCACTGTAAAAGTGAGATATGAAGAAAGATGTACTCACTTTACAAACTAAACAACATAATCCACCTTTGAACAACATCATCCTTGTCTCCATGGACACCGTTCTGCACAGTGTCATCCCACATGACAGCTAAACTTAAGTACCTACCAGAACAAAGGCAATACTGACTTCTAGCCTCACTGCATTATTGAAACCATACACTTTATGTTCATCCAAAACATCACCTTCAGCTGCTTATTTCCTCTAAAATTTATGAACAAGCATGAGTCTTGCAAGAAAAAAATAATCTAGATGACTGCACCAATCTCCTGTGTACCCAGGGCACAGGTTAGTGCTTTACACAGGTTAGCGTCTTTACATTGGGACTAAAATGAAGATTCCCTCACTGGTATGTATAACAAATTAGTAACTAGTGTTCAGTCCTCTCCATCAAAACAGCTCATGGAAACTTCTACATAAATAGTTGCCCTTGAGAAAAGTAGAATCTGTAAGCCTCAAAGAAAAGGTTCTCCTCACAGGTCTCTAATAAAGAAAACAAAGGCCATAATGCCAACCTATTACATATCACTGTCTAAGTAACCCATCTCTTCAAACAGGGAGTGAGAAATAAAAAACCACAACACATAAGCAAATACTCAGAGAACATATCTTGCCTGAAGAAAATATCAGTCACAATGCCTTCACCAGCCCAGAGATGACACATGCCCTTTCTACAATAAAAAGAAAAACACCTCTGACTAATTTAAAATACCTGTTATTACAAAAGGTATTGAAATTTAGACATAAAATCATGAAATATGCCAGAACTGCATAAAGACCACATTTTGAAAACTATTTTCCCCAGACTCCAGCAGCCTCTTGTTATGAGTTATGCAAAATTAGTAACTGATATTAATTTTTATATCCAGGTAAAGATTGTTAATAACTATAAAAATTGATTTACATAAAATCTCACCAGAAAATTTATTTACAAGTTCAAAACACATGGTTTGGAAATTTACACACACAGGGAACATGCAAAACTGGAACACTTTAAGAGGTACCTAGCAAGTGCAAACATTTTGTTGGAAGAGAAGGTTCTTGCAGTCACTATACCGCTTGCGGTTAATTATCCTGCTTAGCCACT